>CBVK0101923141.1:0-20544 GCA_900067695.1 Picea abies
CACATATTTCTTCAATAAAGACACATGAAATACATTATGAACTCTCATGGATGTAGAAAATGTTGGCATGTATGCAATTGGGTCTATGTTCTCCAAGACTTCAAAAGGCCCACAATATCTTATTGCCAACTTTGGGTAGCTTCCCAATGCTAGCGAAATTATTTTCGCTTTTAATTATAAAAACATGTGCTTGCTCGCTTTAAAATATCTATAAGTCTTGTTCTTGTCAGCATAAATATTTTACTTGTCCTAGACAACGTTTGAATTCTTCTTGATTCTTGTCATCCGCTCTTCCATTTCCTTTAGCAAATCTGGCCCAATAACTCCTTTGTTTCCTGGGTTATCCCAACTCACTATCATGTTGAATTTTTTGCCATACAGAGCCTCAAATGGGATCATCTTTAATGATGCTTGGTACCCATTATTGTAAACAAATTTGACTAAATGTATATAGTCTTCCCACTTGGATGGTTGGTCCATTACATACATTCTCATCATGTCCTCGATTATCCTGTTAGTCCGCTCTATTTGCTCATCTAACTTTGAGTGATATGTTGTACTGAAATTTAAACGTGTCCCAAATCCTTTAAGCAATCCCTTTCAAAAATTTGATGTGAATTTGGGAACTCTATTCAAAACAATTGCCTTAAGCACCCCTTGTAGCATGGAAATTTCCTTCATGTAGATTTATGCAATGTTGGCTACCTTGTGAGTTGTCTTCACTGGAATGAAATGTGTAGACTTAGTTAACTTATCCACCATTACCATGATGGAGTCATTCTGCTTCACCATTTTGGGCAATTATTGACCCATTTTCATGCGTCCCCTTCTTTTATTTTTATGCCATACATAAAACCCTTTTTCCACCCATTTTTATTTTTGTTTATACTTGGGAACACATTTTACAACACTTAGCTATTTTATTGATTTGTGCGGGATTCCTTATCCTATGCGGAGATTCCCTTTTCTATAATAATTTCCTTGCACTTCGCACAAAACATTCTCCCTCACAAGTCATGCCCCACACAACCTAATACCTACTTTATTTTAACCTTCCCTTTGTGTGGAGGATGATCCATCACCCTCCTCTCTGCACAAACCTCCTTTCCACACAACCTTTTTTTTCGTACACATATTATTCTGCACAACTCTTGTGTGAGACACCTTGCATATCCTGCTCTCCACACTCACCATACCTCCACATCTTCACACCTCATCATTTCCACACACCTTTCCCTTCCACACTTTTGAAGTTCCGCACAACTAATGTTATAAAGATTGATCTCTCTCTATCCATACTTAGTGAAATCTTTATAAATATCATGCACCTTTCACGTTCTTCAAGGGCCACTTATTGCACATTAATGAATTCTGATTTGCGAGGTAAAGGGTAGTGATCCAAGGATAATGAGAATGAATTATCTCGCTTTCCCATGAATCACTTTCTTTTCAAAATAACTTCCATTTTTGGTTTCCCGTATTTTGAAAGGAATTTGTACGTATGGAAAGGATGTTTAATAAATGTAATTCATGCACTTAGCCTTTAAATAGGCTTTGGCTCTGTAATTCATAAATGATCGTGTCACGTATATCAAAGTGGATTGGAAGAATAAGGAATATGGAAACTAGAAGAAGGAAATAACCATTCAGTGGAGAAATTGCTAACTCTCTCGCTCGACAAGAAAAAGACTTCCATTGGTCCATTTCATATAAGTGGTATCAGAGCTTAACTCTTGAACAAAGGAAAAAACAACAAAATCTAGATGACATGATTGGTAAATGTTGTCTGTATTCATGAAATTTTTTACTTTAGGGAGCTAGTTTCTTAGTGTGCTCGTAGATTTCATTCAAAAGGATAAACAATTCAAGTCCAAAAATCTTTAAAAGGATGCTTTGACCTCCTACTTCTAATAAAAGTCTTAAGCTAATGGAAGCTGACTCTTTCATGGTTACTCAAGGTGGTGGAGCAAATTTGTTAAAGGATTTTGTGGTTCCATCCACAGAAATGTCGTTTGACCTATCGAACATCGACATATCTCTGTAGGCGGAGCCTTACCGTGATTTTTCATGGTTGTTTGTGCGCTTAATGGGACAAGACTCCACTTCTCACATTCCCAGGTTAGTTTTGTATGTATTACATTTTTCTTTTTGAAAAGAAGTCATCTTCTTAGGCCGAGGTAATATAAAATGAGATTTCCTTTCAGTCGGCCAACTATTTAAAGACTCGAAGATTTTTTATGACCGTGTATCTAGTCTTGGCAAACACCTATTGTAATGTCTTTGAGGGGTTGTCCCTAATAGAAAATTTAGATAATGATAATGAACTAGTTTAATAATGGTTCCCTATTATTTGCAAACATAAAGCACCTTTCCATTTATGCCTTGTTTGAGATAAATTCCTTGAGGAATTTAGATATATGCTAATTAGAGCCGCACCCAGAAGTATAACTCAAGAAGTGGAATATTTTCTCAAAGGAAAGGGAGTTTGTTTTTATGAAGAGAACCATACTTACATTAGACTGTATGGTTGTGAAGAAACCCCCCTTCTTCTTCCCACATTTGTTTGTGATAGGTATATTGTTGTAGAGGTTTGTAGATAGTACAAGGCATGGTCCATCCTACTTGATAGAAAAAGAAAGAAGCAATTTATTTCATTACCCTTTTATGTTGCCAACACGACAGTGAGGAATTCCACCCATTTAATGGAAATGTCTGAAATTCTTATGCCATTCAATTTAAAGGAAGGAGAACTCTTGAGAGGTTTCGACCCTAAAGGACTGTTCTCTGAACACTTGGCATCCATTAGATATAGCAACCTTTTTACAAGGATTTCTAAAGGAACTGGTGATAGCAACCCAAATACCCTAATGAAGAAGGAAAAGCATGTATGTAATGATGATTTGGTCATGGAAGTTAGCACAAACACTCCAAGACAAAATAGAGCAATGCAAAGAGGAAAAGACAGGACCAATGTGCAATCTTCTTCTATTCCCCATTCACGTAGGAGTTCCTCATCTAGACAAAAGAAACATGAATCAAATGTGTGCAAAGGAGATAATAATGAAGGACGTGTTGGAGGATATTATGGATAATATCCACCCCTTGTTGATATTGAAAAAGCTCATGTGGTATCTCAATAGAAAAGAAAGAGAAGCCCAAGCAGAAATAACTCATAGAAATCAAGAATCCCGAGGAATGTAGTTGATATGGAAATAGACAATGCCACGATGCCCAATTGGGTGACACTTCGAATTGTTGAAATTCATAGAATTGTAGAGGAGTTGGCCCAATATGAACCAACAATTTTTGAAGAGAAGTCTTTGACACTGCACAATGCTAAATATAATAGAGAAGAGAAAAAATTGCAAATAGAGAAAGTCCATGTTAAATATAAGAAAGTGACTCAAACATGGAATTTAGAAGTAGATGTCTTAAAATTTGGACCCTCAAGGCTCCTTAAATTACATATCACTACTATAGACGTTCTTTCTCATTCCATATCTTAGCCAGAGTTGAAAAATATCAAATTGAAAAAAAGAATAACAAAACTTGAGGATGCATCCCCGAGGTCTAGAGTAGTCGATGAGGGAGTGCATTGTTAAGGCACTCCATAAGTGAAAGTCACTGGTTTGAAACCCCTAGGGACACCTCAAAATCCAACCATGTTAAGGGTTGGTGCGGTCTAGGCCAGGTGTGATCCCTGGGAAACTTTGACGGCTTAGATGACCCTGGGTAGTGGCATCTCAGCCACAGGTAAGTCCCTCGCCAGTGAAACAGTTCAGGATTACCAACAAAAAGAAAATATAACAAACATAAAATTAAAAAAATTAAAAAAATAAAAACAATAAAAGTTTAAATTTATAATAATAATTCATTTTTATCCTAGGGACACCTCAAAATCCAACCATGTTAAGGGTTGGTGCGGTCCAACCCAGGTGTGATCGTCGAGTGACTTTGATGACTTAGATGCCCCTGGGTCGTGGCATCTCAGCCACAGGTCAGTCCCTCACCAGTCACATGGTTCAAGATTACCAACAAAAAAAATGGAACTTGAGGATACATTAATTCCTAAGCCATTGTTTTTTGAGCCATTAGCCATTGTTGCACCTGATCAAATGCCTCCAAATACAACTGGAACATCAGTAAGGGTAAGAAAAGTCACCAAATTGTTAAATCGAGTCAGATTGTATGTCACATAAAATATTAGTTAGCGACTTACTATTATTTCACAAGCATGGGAAGTCACTACAAGACTGAGGAACCTATCTCAAAGAATTGTCAACCTAACGGAATATTTGCAAAAGGATTTGGAGCATGATGAATCCTACTATAAAAATGCCTTGATTACTTTCATTGCACATTGACAAATCTAAGCGACTATCATAGAAGTCAACAATGACTACCTTCAAATTGAAGAATAAAGCAACTAAAAGTAGGATGGATGGAAAGGATACAAATGTTAAGATATTGAATTGCCACGTGTACAAGAGTAAATGATAAAATAAGCAATGCATTATTAAAAGCACTAGAAATTGTTAAGGACCTTGAAGACCCACAATTTGTAAGAGATTTGTGCATAATAACAAAAGAACAATTAGAAATGGATTTAAGCACGATTAAAGTGTCACGGACCAACGAGTTTAAAGAACTCACTGATTTTCCAGAGGATGAAATTAAGCGGTGGCTTGTTACTTTTGTAAACAATATTAAAGACTACTTGACATCAATAGAGAAGCTACACTCTGAGTTTGAAGAAATTGAAGAGGAAATATTCATGCTAGGGGTTAAAAAATACATCGAATTCATGTCAATGAAGGATTATATTGATGAGTGGCTCAATAATTTATTTGTGGAAATAGTTAACCCAAAATAACTACCAAAAAGCAATTATTTCAAGAAGGCTTGTTGCCTATATATAAAGAAAAAGACCTCGGAAACAAAGGGAAATCACAATCAAGAGAGAAAGAGATACATCCATCCATCTGCCATTCCTCTACCGTTCAATGATTTTTTTTTCTTTTCGAAGCATTTCCCTTCCTCTCATCCTAGTCTTTGATCATCCAAATTTATTAGGTGTATTGCTCATTTGTAAAGTCAATACTTGACTTCATTTATCCTTTCCTTCCAGGTTTCTTCTAATATTTTATATGGTCCACGAGAGCCCCAATCCTAGTCCGTTTGGACAAAGGCCTTTACTTTTATCATTTAAGTATCAGGAAAATTGTGTCTTGTGATAGGCAAACACTTTATTTGAACTTGAACGTTCAATTTGTAATATTTTTTTACTCTTGCAGAGAGCTATTTCCAAGAGTTCATAACATTTGTGGTTTTAGACTCTTTATAAAGTATGAGATCTTGTGTGTGTTTCTCATGTGCATTTTATGAGTATAAATTAATGAAATCATTTAAACTTCTCAGATTTTTGGACCACCGTATTTATTTTATGTCTACGAGTCTTGCTTCAAATCCCTTTTTTTCATTACCTGGATGAATGGATGTGATGGAATGGATGTAATTATTCTTTCATGTGAGGTTATCATCTTTTTATTATAATTTATTATTTGATCAGTTGTTTTACCACCTAGTCCACTCATAGGTATTCATGTTATGAATGTATGAATCTATGTTTTGAGCAAGTTTATTGAATATCTGAGTGAGAAAGAGGAGTACCGTCTGTATAAAAATGTAGAGGGAATATTGATAAGTTTTTCTATCCTTAGTTCAAATTTTCTTCCCATGAGATAATGTCTCCACATTTTTATGTGTGAATGATGGCTTCCTGTTCTAAATCATGCGTGGCATAATTCATCTCATGTTCTTTCATTTTTCTTGACTCATAACACACCACATGCTCATTTTGTGTGAGGACTCCATGAAGCCCTTCCTTTCATGCATCAATGCACACAACACAATCTTCATCTAGGTCTACAATCTTCAAGATTGGCGCACTTGTTAAAATGTCCTTTAGTTGTTGAAAACTCTCTTCACATTTGGAAGTCCATTCAAATTTCACTCCCTTCTTTTGCAAGGAGTAAGTGGCTTGCAATCTTTGAAAACCCTTTTATGAATCTTCCGTAATAACCCACAATTCCCATAAATGATTTGACTTATGTAACATTTCTTGGTGTTGGACATCCTCTAATGGCATCTATCTTCTTAGGATCAACTGCTATCACATCTGCTGAAATAATATGACCCAAGTAATGAACCTTCCTTTGATAGAAGATGCACTTACTTAACTTGGCATACAATTGATGCTCTATCAAAACTTGTAGCATCATCCTTAAATATTTCTCATGTTCCTCCTTTTTCTCTGAGTAGATGAGTCTATCATCCAAGAAAACAATTACAAACTTGTCGAAGTACTCCCTAAACACTCCATTCATCAGACACATGAAAACAACTAGTGCATTTGATAGCCCAAATGGCACCACCACAAACTCTTAATGTCCATAGCTTGTCCCAAATGTTGTCTTGTTGATATCTTCTTCCTTTATTCTCACTTGATGATAACCTTACCTCAAATCAATCTTGGAAAATATTCTTACACAAGTTAATCAAATAGATAACCAATCATTGGCAAAGCATATTTTTTCATTATGGTAACCTTATTCAGTTGTTTGAAATCAATGCACAACCTTAAGGTTCCATCCTTCTTTTTCACAAAGAGATATTTTTTCAACTAATCAAATATATAATCAATCATTGGCAAAGGATATTGTTTCTTTATGGTAACTTGATTTAGTTGTCTGAAATCAATGCACAACCTTAAGGTTCCATCCTTCGTTTTCACAAAGAGCATTGGGGCACCCCAAGGTGACACACTTGGGCATATATAACCCTTCTTTAACAGTTCTTCAAACTACATTTGCAACTACATCAACTCTAGTGTGCCCATCGTACAAGGAGTCTTGGACACTAAGGCAACTCTTGGCACCAATCAATGGATAAATCAATGTCTCTCTTTGGTGGAAACCCTAGAATCTCCCCAAATACATCCTCAAAATCTTTCAAGACCGGATGGTCTTCAAAACTTGGCATTTTATCTTTGGTTTCCTTTTCCATATGGTTTGCAAAAATCTGGCATCCCTTCTTGAAACTCTTCTTCAACTGCATAATTGAAATCTCTCTAACAACTACAGTCCTTGGGATACCTCGAACCTTCCCTTGCCTCCATTCCTCATCAAGAAAAATGATTGTCTTTATGTAGCAGTCTAGGAAAACATGGTGCTTGTCCAACCAATCCATACCAGTCAGACAATCATATGAACCTAATATTATGATGTTCAAATCTGCTTTTGTGTTGATTCCATTCATGTCTATTGGACAATCTTTAACCAACTCATCGATTCTTCTCCCGGACTCCATGGCTAGCTGAACCAACCAATATTTCCCATGCTTGCTTCCTTTCAAGTGAAATCTTTCAACAAGGTTATGATCTATGTAACTATTGCTAGCTCCATAATCAATTAAATTTTTTATGGGCTGATTATCAATCTTACCTTCTACTTCAATCATGGGGGATTAGTATTTTGCTTGCTTGTTGTCCAAGGCCGCATAAATCCTTGGCATGCTTCTTCCCATGTCTTCAACTATATTAGCCGCATAATATTGTGAACAATCCTCATCCTTTATACTTTGTGAGGTAAATCCCTATACAAGAAGTCTCCCTCACATCCCCAACATTTTATGGGTTGTTGTCTTGGCCTTTTCCCAAAAGAATCTACCATCCTAGACTCATTATGGGTTGATTATCCTTGTTGATATGCTTAAGAGTTGTTCTTGTGAAAAGGTGGCTTAAAACCTTTCTTCCTTTGCTCCATCTTACCCTTCATCTTGTCATTCCAAGATTTTTGGAAGGTGGGTCTCTCTCTTCTATGCTCATAAATGTGTTTTGCGTTCCTTATGGCCTCCTCCAAAGTACCGGGGTTATCATAATGTATCTTATCACTGTAGAAAGTAGATATCCCACTTATAAACCTTTGGATTTTAACCTTCTCATCCTTTATGAAGTCAACATACTTAAGAAATTCAAAGAATGTCCTCTCATATTCCTCCATTATCATGCTTCCCAATTTGAGATCCAATAACTCTTTCATCTTCTTATCATAATAATGCTATGACAAGTCTTTTTGTTGGAAATATCCCTTGAACTGACTCCATGAGACCTTATTCTCCTCACGGTGCTTGGCCTGCTTACGCTGATCCCACCACATGGTTGTTTTTCCTTGAAGGTGGTAGGTTGAAATTTTGGTTTCTACATTTGATGGGTAATCATGCAGCTGTAAATATTTCCTCATTCCTAACAACGAGGCTTCATCCTATTCTCCCTTTCTATGCTCTCCATCAAAACTTGGTGGCTTGATTTTCTTAAGTTCACCTTGCAAGATATCTGACTCGGATCTTCTCCTCTGCTTTCTGACATGGGACACACTTGGAATGCTCTTAGGCCTTGAATGTGCATGAGCTCTTCTAGTCAATTTCCCTGATGATTAATGATGTCTACTCACAATCCTTGAATGCATGTCATCCATGTGATCATCTCTTCTACATTGGATCTAGATGGTGCCACTTGTCTAGCACTAGTTGCTTGCTTTGAGCCATAATCATTGTTGACTTATCCATGCAACATATTAAGACTCTATAACAACTCTTCCTAGTCTTTTATCATCCTTTCATTATCTTCCCTATAGCTCTGCACTTCTCTCTGCAGACTTCTCAAAGATTCATCCAACTCCACAAGCTCCACTTTTCTTCTTCTTCCATTAGACTCAGTCTCAACATTTCCCATCATGACATGTAGTCCTTTGATTTCATCTTCATGGTTATCAGACCCTTGAGAATCCTCCATATATCTAGTTCTCATATAGTAACTAAATATTCCCTCTTATACCTCTAACTCTATAAGAAAATGTGCATACAACGTCCCCACACTACTAAACCCATAAAAATTTATGATACCATTGTAACATCCTTGTTTTCAAACCCCAAACTAGCGATGTATATTATAAATGTAATGTATGGCTGAGGGCCAAGCAATGTGATATGAAAATTGAATATAATGAATAAAATGTATCGTCGGCCGCAAAAGGACATAGAAAGAGATTTGGGCGATAAGCTTCCACAAGAGAGGGAAGAGGTCCAAGGGGGGAGAGTTTACCCATGTTGGTAGCTAAAAGTTTTTGGAGAAAACTGTGTAAGAGTTTATGAAATGTTTCATAAACTATTACAAAATTTTATCCGTAAATTTTCAGCTACCATTATGACTAACTGTGGAAACCTACACAATCATTCTACCCATGTTTATTAAACCCAACCCATTTCTTTGTAAATTATCCTTACCATGAACCTTCTATTTTCTGGTTGACTGTTCTAGAGCCCAATTGTTGAATTCATGTAAGAGGGTAGATGTGAGAGTCACTTCCCATAGTTATTGAGAGCATGGGGGCTAAGTACAATCATCTTGAGGAAGAGTGCAAGTCAAACAAGCAAGAGAAATAAAGTAAATTTGTATGGGTAGGAGACTGAAATTACAGATTCATGTTTTTAGATCGAGATTTGTTTTTATATGGAGTTTTATGGAAAATAAAGAAGTTTTGAGTGTTGAAGCTTGAAGGCAGCTATTGTGGGCAAGTTTTGCAGCTATTTGGAGTTGTAATTATGTGTAGAAAGAGGTTGCGGGACTATGAATAAGGTTTCGTTCAAAATTCGTCAAGGGAAGCACGTGTTTTGCTGCTGGATGAATTTGTGTTGCAGCTGTAGAATTCCTGAGGTCCCAACAGAGATATTTCTTGTCCAAACTATGCTAGAAGCCATGGAGGGGAGTGGAAAGGCCTAAGGGATAGTGAGCAATGAAGGGGGATTCCATCCCTTGGGTTGTGCAGGTTGTGGGGAATAGATCTAGTGGACTAGAATTTAGATGTGGTAATTGGCTGTTGAGAGGGGGACATTAGCCAACCTTAGGGACCATCGCCTCTTGTGGATTCATAGCCCTAACTCGGGGGTGACTTGTTGTTAAGAACTAGAACAAAAAGTCTACAGTTGGGAGGAACATCCATCCTGTACAACGGGTTGCATATTTTCATAAGATAAGTGTTCTTATCTATTGTGTTGATTTGTGTTAAATGATGATATATTTGTTATGCATTTTACTATGAGTTTATATTGGGTTAATGCTACTTGTTGTGAGTAGAATTGATGCATATGAATCTATATTTCTTGGTGGAATGATGTTGTATGCACTTAGTTGTTGTTGTGTACATTTAAAGTAATCACATTTACGTTTTTTATTTAATATGGATAGATACATGAGTTAGAATGTTACATTGAGTGTTATTTACGCATTTAGAACTGGTATTAGAAAAAAATTTGGGTTGTTTTAGCGGTGACATGACCCAACTAGGGATTGGGTATGTTACGACCATTAATTTAAATACAACACATCATGCTAAAAATTCCCATATGCTTGACAACAATAATTTAAAACATGAATGCAACTAATCTACTCCCATACAACAACATATAAATAATTTCAAACACATAGTTAATGCACAACAAATTAAACCATCAATATAACTTAGACACAAGATAAAATACTTATCTTTTTATAGCAGTTGTGCAACCAGCTGCAAGCGATGAACATTCCACCCAACCATAGACTTGTTGTTCAAAATCACAACAACAAGTCACCCCCAAGTTGGGGCTAGGAATCCACAAAAGAGGGTGTCTATCCACAATCCACTCACAACCCAGTATTCACACAACCAACTAAATTTTTCTACAGATATCCCAAGCCCTCTAGCTCTCTTCCTCTAAACCTTCCCAATGCAAGGAATGTACCCCCTTCTTTGCAAGTAATCTTTTGGGCTGTACCACTCTTTTATCAGGGCTTCCAACACAGTTTGGTCATGAATCTCTTTGTTGGGGACTCAAGGGATGTTAGCTATTAGGAAAAACTAATAGCAACAACCTTACCGCTCCACTAAAAACTCTTACACAGAGAGTTCACTCTACAGGCCTGACAACTTGCCTCTTCTACAAGCCTGATAGATTTCTTCTTCATCTATTAATAGCTCCAAACAACTTCTAACATGTTCAACATTGTTGCCTCCAAGCTCCAACACTCTGCTCCTTCTTGTTGTCCCTAAAATCTGCCTATAAAAACTCCTCTCATCTCCCATACAAATTTCCTCTCATTTTTCCCCCTTGCTTGACTCACATTCTTCCCTAAGATGATTGTACTGAAACCCATGCCCCCAATAACCATGGGATGTGACTTCTCACACCCACCCTCTCACATGTATTCAATGATTGGGCTCTCCTACACTCAAGGGAATAAAATAGAAGGTTCACTCAAAACAATAAGAAATCAAGAAAAAAGTTTGGGATTTAAACTCATGAATAAGAACCCCTTAGACCCCTCCTCTCTTGTGGATAACTCAACCTCCATATTTTTGTCCATGTTTATCTGCAACTGGCATCCCATTTTTATTTATAAAATCTAGATATACAAGTTCACATATTATATTGTTTGGCCCATAGCCACATATTATATCTACATTATACATTACTAAACTAGGGATTATAGTGAGGATGTTACAATTCATTCCAGGGAAACTCACCCATAGTGCCCACCCTTGTTGCCTCCATCTGCTATCATCTTCCCTACACATAGCACATAACCGCTTGGTCACATTTGGCACATGTCTCCTTGTTGTAACATATCAATTCTTTTATTCTTTATGAAAGATAAAAATCAAAAACAACAAAAAAATTACAAAAAACTCAAACGAGGGAAAGAAGATTAGCTCTCATTATTTTTCCATGAACATTTTTGCACCATGTTACATCTCTTTTTAGGCAACTGTAAGTGTCACCCTTATTTGGAGAATTTATATTGAGTCACCCATGCTTGTTCATTAATATAACATCCACTTGTTAATTGCATCCCACTTAGCCCATCTAGTCAATACCAACATAATGGTTCTTGAGATTTGTGCCTACCATCCATTTTAACTCGTCATCCTGATCCCCAATTCTCTCTCATGTCTTCATCTCTCCTTCATTTTCATGGTCTCCAATACACCCACCAACTTCTTTTCATGCAAGTCTTCATGTTGACACATGATTAAGTTATCTTATTCATGTTTATGGTCATTTCCTATGCCAGACATCATTTATGCATTGCTCAAGGGGAGTATCTCGTCTCCCATCATTACCTCATTCCATTCTATCAAATCCAAGTCACTTAGATGTATCAATTTGTTTTGTACCTCATATTGGTTTACATGGAATCCTTGTTACCCTTTTTCCAATGGATCTTACCCCTATTGACATGAACTCATCTATAAGGGTTTGATTTAGAGGCTTGGTACCTTGGTTATTGTTTTCATCATTGGTAGTTTTCCTTTTATGTTGTAGTGGATTTCCATCATTGATCCTTGGTGATATGGTTCCTTATGGGGTTCAACTTAAACACATATATTCACACCATGTTGGTTCGTACTAGTACCTTGTTACCCATTATCATTATTGCTGGACTACCTTGTATTTGGTAGGGATTTGCATTATCGATATTTTACTATATGGTTTCTCCCATGCTTGAGCACATCTCATTATCACATCATGGAGATTCATTCTTGGTGGCAGTAGTGTTCCAGATAAATTCATTTAGAGCCTCTTGTTTTAGATTACATCTAGTTAGCTCTCTACATGTTTCAAGCTCCCGTTTCAACGAGCTTCCTTTGCTGCAATTATTCCCCCCCTGGGTGACATTGTTAAATCACACATTTTATATGAAAGCAACATTCATTTATATATGTATCATGATTTGGCTCCATTACCAATGGTCCCATATTGTACTTGTCTTGATTATTTAATGAGTATGGGTATGCCCGCCCCATTTGCAAAGAGATATTATACATGTATCACCTCATCATTATTTATCTTGTAGGTGGCCTCCTTTCTCTCTCCATCAAGGTTCCTTCCTCCAGTGTGGGTTCTCTCTCTCTGCGTATTTACAAAAGAAACATGTGATGTGTTTAAGCTATAAGATGCATCCCTAACCTCATGCATAAAGGGGAATCTATTATCACACTAGTTTCATCCACCCATGATATTTATGTGATTTAAACCAAAGACATCCTAAACCAACACTAACCACACTTAATACACCTTATGCATGATTTACAAGCCCATTTGCTTAGCGCAAATCATAGTCCATCCACAGGTTACCCATCTTGGGGGGTTAGACAACCTTCTCTTTTAGTGGCCACACCATATTTTGGGTTGTGGAACCATTTCTTTGTGTAGTCATGCGATTGTATTGGGATGCCTTCAATAACCCCATGACCCATATAAATCCATGATTTACAGATTATGTGGTGCATCAATGCTCAAAGTCACCTAAATCATTTGATAAAGAAGTGTAGGTCTAGTATGAGGGTCTCTTCTCACCAATGGAGCACATGGGAGCACATGGGTGCCCATACCTAAGCATTGTGCATTCATACTTGAACAAGTTCCTCTTCTAGCCCAACTTCAACCAATATATATAAGACTCCCAATATGCATTTTCTCAGAGTTAAGGCCGTGTCGTTGAGATTTTTCCAAAGGGTGAGAATGTCATTGCTTCTATTCCCATCTCTTGAGTTTTCTTACATTTATGTTGTTCATTTGTCCCTCCAAAGTGCCATTGTGTAAGGGGAAGTGTTGTTGGATTGCTACCACATCAGAGACAACCATTGGAGGAACCCAAGCAACCTCACATGGAGAAGGTTGGAGCCCACATCTACAAGCTTCTCCTCGCAGGAAATTTCATGTTGCATTGCATTTTCATTGGATTAATAAACAATTTCTCTTCTCCTCCCCATAAATGTTATTTTTAGCTATTTAAATTAATTGTTTGAAAGCTTTGTTGGTTATTATACATGCACAAGGTTAAGAGTTGACTCTATTGTTGTCTTGTCCACTCACATTTGTTTTCTCTTAGCTTTACAGTTGGTTCATATAGGCTCTTCATACTCTTATGCACCAAAACCCCATAACAAGAATGCTTGGCTCTTTTCAACTAAAACTCAAACAAGCATTTTGGATCATAGCCTTCTGTGTCCTCCTTAGTGCATAGGTTACACTCCTATAAGCCCATACGAACCTTCATGAGATGCTTATAATTTTTAATACTTTGATTGGCTAACTTAGTTGGCATGGCAACACATTCCTTAAGTTCTTTGTCCATGAAAAGCAAATGCCTGTCTAGATTATGTGTGGGAACTTCATTCAAAAAATAATAATCACACGTGAATTTTAGTAGGCTATAGGTATAGTCACTAAAACCATAGATCTAGATATAATTACAATCCCCGTGTGCAAATAAATCTCCCTTTCTATGGAGAAATTGCTCAAATTGCTTGGTGAGACGAGAGGGCTCCTTTCTTGTGTAAAATATATTCACTTCAAAGACAAATCTGTCATAAACCCTACATAATTCTTTCTTTACTTTATGATTCCTTAGTTAGGGATGCCATAATTGTACTAGGTCCACAACTGGGGTCACAATGGACTTATAAGAAAATCCTATGAATTCATTGCAATAAACTAAACCATATCTGATGTAGGAAATGACATACCAAGTTTTATTTGTTTCAAATTAAACCATTCATTGAGAGACCATGGTAGAGATAACCTCAAGCCAATATAAAATAGTCGCTTTCTTATTGATTTCATGAATTATACAAGAAATGTAAAAGGAAAATTTGAGGCTTATTGTTGTACTATCATCCGGGAAAACATTAGATAATGTTTTTGTATTATCAAGCTAAAATTTCTAAATCACATTCATTTGTAATTGCCATCTCCTTTAAAGGATTCACCCTTGACAAATTAATCACTGCAAAAAACCTATCATTATCCACTAGGAAGTGTTAGGCTTATGTCATCCTAAATCTTTTGGTGGGTGGAAGTAAAAAAAATATATCTTGAAAAACTTGGGCAATAAGGTGTGTTGATTTCTTGCCTGGTTGCATAGAAGGGATAACTCTTACTATGCTGTTAAAAAACCTTATACATGATCAAATTAATTCCCTGGACTTATGGGAAGCACGTTGCATGTATCAGTGCAACACTTACGAGCAAATAACGTTCGACAACCATCATCCATGAATTTGTAACTGTGGTAAATATAGGACCAACAATTTTGTTTAGCCCTAGGCACCCTTGAATTCATAGTGTTAGGTCCAATGGTCATAGTTTTCACCCTTGATGCCATAACTATCAGTAGTCGTAAAGGAGGAAACACACAGTCCCATGTTCATAGTTCGGGTGATTAGGTAGCATGTTTGTTATCCTCCCTACCCAGGTTCAATTCCCTCAAAGTGGACATGTTGGCCCATTGTGATAAGGCTAAAAGGGTAGACAACCCTTGGGATAGAGGTTCACTCTAGTGGGCTTCAAGACGCCTCGACCCTTGCTAAGTCACAAGTTATTGGTATATTTGGCTTGTGTGTTGTTAGATATACTCTTGGTTTATAGTGGCAACCAATAGGCTTGATCTCGGGCCTAGCATAGATCAAACCTACTAGTTACTAATTCCCATGGTTAAAAAAAGAGAGGAGGAAATGCATGAGACGTAAAAACTCAAAAAAACAAACAAAGTGTTCTTTGAATGCCTTGGTGGAAAAAGGTGATAGAAGTGGAAAATACATGCATTTAAGGCACATAAACCAACTGATATTTCACCATCCTTATATTTAATTCAACCTTGAAGTGAACTCGTTATGGAGTAGATACACTTTCGTATGTTGGTGCCATGTGTCCGTTAATTGAACCTTGAAGTGAACTCGTTATGGAGTAAATACACTTTCGTATGCTGGTGCCATGTGTCCTCTTTTGAATTGGTGTAGCCACGACTTTATGGGTTGCCATGCCATTATTAGACTTTACACCTATGTGATTTATATTGGCTACAGTCAATTTATTGGGGTTCGCCTATGCATTTCATGTTTGGCTTGCTTGGAAACATATCAACATTCAAGGATATAAGGAGTTGGGTTTGGGATAAAGCCTAATCTTAATAGCCTTGTACTAATCGTCTGCATGAATGGGACCTACCATGTGTGTATAAGGGACAAGGATCAAGATCCATCCTTTGATTGTTCTCCCTCTCTTATATGGTAGAAACACCATATAAGGGGCATGTTGACGTAGGAAAATGTCCCATGCCAACAAGAGGGAGGATTACCCGATAGCAGGTCCCAATTAAACCTGCTCTTGTTTGGTATGGCAATCTCCACCGGTATGTGGGCCCAATTGTCGCTAACAAAATGGAATGTTCTCCGAAGAGACACATGCTCGTTTAAACTATTCTAAATCCTAAATGCAGTTCTAATCTATTATGCATATGCAATCCTATTCTAACCTCTAACTACTCCTAATCTATTAGTAATAGAAAGATAATTGCAAATGTAAAATTTAATTATTGTAATTAGAAAGAATTCACATTTACAATATGAAACTATACTAACATATTCAATTCAAATATACACATGAAGAAATTCACATGTGTAAAATAATTAAATATATTCTCTCAATTTAATTACTTATAACCATTCTAAAGCATATTTCATTAACAAAGAAATAATTCTATCACTAATGAAACTACAACCATAGAAAGAACATTTATTCATTAATGTACATAGATAAATCTAATGCATAAACAATAAATAAACGTCTCCTCCTTGTATTCAATCATTCTAAAAGATTCCTTAAAAAGAGATACAAGAAAAAGCTCCAAGAAAGCCTTTTGATCCTTCACTTAACCTGATACCAATATACATGTGAAATTTTGTATTATCATTGAAATAAGAATAATGCATCCTCGTAGCTCTTCATTTCTTCCATTTCTTCTTTGTTTAGAACTACTTGAAATAAAAATAATTCATCCTCCTAGCTCTTAATTTCGTCCATTTATTTTTTGTTTACAACTACTTGAAATAAGAATAATCCATCCTTGTAGCTCTTCATTTCTTCCATTTCTTCTTTGTTTACAACTACCTGAAATGAGAATAATCCATCCTCCTAGCTCTTCATCTATCTTCCTAGCTCTTCATTTCTTCTTTATTTACAACTACTTAGAATAAGAATAATCCTTCCTCCTAGCTCCTCATTTCTTCCATTTCTTCTTTGTTTACAACTACTTTATTCTCCAACTCATGCTTTTTTATTTCTAAATATCGTTGAAAAAATATATCAAAACAAATACAATATCCTCCAAAACTTAACAAATTTTAATTTGTTATACACACGACTTCCTATGATTCCGGATCTCCTACAATTCTGTTAATTTGTTTTTGTTTCCTCGTCTCTTGCATAAAACAATTTCAATATAATCATTAATATCGATATCTGTTTTTGTTTCCTCGTCTCTTGCATAAAACAATTTCAATATAATCATTAATATCGATATCTGTATCGTTATTATTATTATTAGAATGAAATATATTCTAAGAAAATAATAAAGAGAAGATCAATTAAAGAGAAAATCAGTTAAAACAATTTCAATATAATCATTAATATCGATATCTGTATCGTTAATATTATTATTAGAATGAAATATATTCTAAGAAAATAATAAAGAGAAGATCAATTAAAGAGAAAATCAGTTAGTAGGACGAATATTGATGAAAGTATTCCAACTCATTTCCTTAATTAGGATTTAGTTTGTATTTTCCTAAAATAATTGGAAAACAATTAAAATAGAAATAAAGCCTTAGCAAAATTCTCTTTCCTTATTTTAAAAAGCGGCAAAATCTTTGAATAAATCTTCAATTTTTTTTCGCAAAATCCTCGATTTCGTTCTTTTAAGAGAGTGGCAAAATCTTTGAATAAATCTTCAAATTCTTTTTCTTCAACGACCCATTAACAAATATCCGTTATGCTTTTAATTTCTTATTCTTGACCATCTCCCCTACTTTTTATTCTCTTAATTTGCGAACACGTGCAATTTTCAAACCAATGATAACAAATATCCGTTATGCTTTTTAATTTTTAATCATTTTCATTATTTTTTATTCTCTTAATTTCTTCATGCAAACACGTGCAATTTTCAGACCAATAATTAGTGATCATATATATAAATAAAACTAAATTAAATTATAAAACTCATAAAATAAAATACAACAATAAATAAATAAAAAATAAAAATAAAATAAAATATGAAGATGCCTTTGATCTTTTTCATTTTACCAATGCGAACCAGTGATTCCATTTATAATGTGAACTTTTTTTATGCAACGAAAACCCTTTTTCCTTTTCCGTGATCTCGTTAGTCCTTTTTCCTTAGCAAATTCACGACTATTTTAGTGTAAATGAAGCACAAATGTCCAAAAACAAAACGAATAAACTTTATTCTCATCACATCATTGTCAAGAACAAAACGAATAAACTTTATTCTCATAAAACCCCATGTCTTTCGTAAACACAAGCGTGAAGTAAGAAGGAAAAAAAAAGACATGCATGAATCAAGCTAGTAATAAGGAGAGGATATCAAAGATAAACAAAAAAAAATCAATCATCAAAGCACTTAAATATCAAAGAGAATGAAGAGGGGCTAAAACTAATCAAAAAGATAGTAAGTTATAGACTCCCCAAATCGAGAAAAAGTAGGATTAGGTAACAAAAAAGCCTGGTGGGTTAGCTCAAGTGGATGACTATAGTTGTTTACTCGAATGAGGTTCCGAGGTCGAATTCCTTGTCAGGAGCCTGTTTAGGGCCTCACTTGATGTAGCCTGTTTAGGGCCTCACTTGATGTCCCCATCAGGTTAGGCCCATAATCAAGCCAAATGATTTATCCCATTTATCATCCACGAAATGTGGTGATTTACCCTGTTTACCATCCACAAAATGTGAAAAAGTACTCAAAGATGTCCTATGTTGTATTCCCAAGAAAAAAAAAATAACAAAAATAGAAAGCTATTTCAAAATTTAATGGAGCCCCCTTCCCTTATTTTGTTCAAATTCAAGGAGAAATTATTGAAAACATCAACATGGCCACACCATATAAAGAAGAGAATAATATGAGAGCACAAGCTTACCTCCCTCCTTTGCCAACATGAATGATACCCCATATAACAAGACCCATATCCTTATGGTTGGAGAAAGGAAAGGAGAGCACTAGTTAAAAAGGCATGCCTCTTGGCATATGCGTTGTAGTGCATAAAAAAAAAAATGATATCACGAAGGGGTGTTTGAGGACATATAAAAGACTTAGAATTTAGATAAAATAAGTCCAAACCCCTATATAATTTAGCATATGGGTTCCTCACATGAAAATATAAGTTATGTAAATGCCAAAAATGGATA
This sequence comes from Picea abies, assembly GCA_900067695.1. Lineage (NCBI taxonomy): Eukaryota > Viridiplantae > Streptophyta > Pinopsida > Pinales > Pinaceae > Picea > Picea abies. Next base: position 19,357 of record CBVK0101923141.1, read on the forward strand.
AAAATAATTTAGCATATGGGTTCCTCACATGAAAATATAAGTTATGTAAATGCCAAAAATGGATAAAATGACGTGTACCAATAAGATTTTCGGCATAACAAGATTACATAGTACCCACGGTTTGACGAGTCATCTTGGAAAATGTGCAAACTTGACAAGCAAACCAAGAACTTAGAAAATTTAATTGCAATTATTTTAGACTCGTAACCTCAAAGGTACTCTATGGACTTTCTAAATGATTATAAACTCACAATTTAAAAAAATATGCATAACTTAGTTACCCTTAGGTATTGTAAAATTTTTGGGTGACAGAACTTAAGTTTTGTTGTGGCCTAACTTTTTGACCTTGGGATTTGCACTTAAATTCTTTTAGGAAAATCACGTCTATCAACTTCTTCAAAACTGGCACTACACTCAATTTTTGTGCTAAATTCACCCCAAACTTTGTGTTGCATATACCTTGAAATATGACGCAATGCATTCAAATTCTCTCAAAAATTTTGCTCCCACGTGTGTCAACTTTTTGACATTTCACATTGTTTCCTATTATGCAACCTTATGATGCTTCAACGACATCGTGACTCCCAAATGGGTCCACTTAACTTCACAACTCTAATATTATATTAGAAATTACGTACATAGTGAAATAGAATTTATATAGAGACAATCGTTTGAATTAATTACTCTATTTTCCAATTTTTTTGAGGTAGATTCATAGAGAGAATCACCACTAACTTCATATTTTTATTACTAAAAATAATTAAACACCCAATCCACTATACCATCATAATTAATTAACTTTATTACAAAATATATTGTTCTTGCATGTACATTATTAAATATCACACTTCAATCATTTGTGCTTGTACATGATATCTTACAAACATAGAGCCTTTGTGTGGTTGATATTACTGCAAAGGCTATCGAATAGAGAGTGGTTGGCATTAGACAAATGGACCAAAGGGTCCCACATTGTAATAAACTATACACATTGTAATAAACTATACATAGTGAAAACATATATGTTTAAGGAATTCCTAGTTGCATATTATTCATGACAAATTCAATTCTCTATTTTAATAACAGAGTTGTATAAACATTATTTACGACAAATTCAATAATTCATTCATTAGCATTTTTTTTCCAATAGAAAATTAGCTCAATTATATTACTGAAAATATAATTTTT
>CBVK0101923162.1:0-12975 GCA_900067695.1 Picea abies
AGGAAGAGTTTCAAGGAGGGAGACCTAGTCTTGGTGTATGACAGTGAATTTCTTCAACACCTAGGAAAGTTCAGAATGCATTGGTTTGGACCATATGAAGTGAAAATTGTCACAGATGGGGGAATTGTACAATTGAAGGATTTAAGAGGTACATAACTCAGAGGAATGATCAATGGGATTCGAATGAAACTCTACAGAGAAAGTTGAACTCCTAGAACTTAGGAAGCTACCGTGCAGTAAAAAAAGAGGTAAAAAAAAAAAAGAGTTAGCGCGACAAAAAGGGAGTTAGCGCGATTAAAAGAGCAAATTTCGTGCACAGAACAAGACTGACACACTGCGCACCATGGAATGGTGAAATAGCACAATTTTTTTGCGCACTCAAAAATCCCACCGCGCCGGAAAAAGGACCAATGGTCAGAAAAAGGTGAAAATTTGAAAAATGGCGGTTACAGCAAAAAGGCGCCAACTGGCTGCGTCTATCAAATTGAATGTCAAGTATTTTCAAAGCGTCATTGCATGAATTGCGCCAACTGGTGGAGTCTATCAAATTGAATGGAAGGTACTCTCGAAGCGCCTTTTCACTAATTGTGCCAACTAGCAACGTCGAGGAAATTGAATGTCACAAACATGGGAAACGCCATTTCATTTAAACTACAGCTCATGTAGCTTCTCCGAAAAGCTTCACAACACTTTCTATATAAGGAAGGAACGCGAGCAACATAATTCTTATTGTGAAATTGTAAAATCACAGAGCAATAGAGTATACATAGCGGAGAGCGATTTAGCAAGAGATACAGAGAGAACCAGTTCAACAAAAATCAACCTTAACCACCATGGCACCACCCAAGTTTGGTACGTCGAGCTAAGAAAGTAGGAAACCTTGAAGCCATCATAGAGCACCACGCTCTAGTAGGTGTTTTTGAAGAAGCGCGCACAGTCTAGGTGGCTCGGGACGAGCCACATGTCAGTGTTGGGGGCATGTTGGGCGGCACAGTCTAGGTGGCTCGGGACGAGCCACATGTCAGTGTTGGGGGCATGCTGGACAAAGGTCCAGTTTTGGGAAAAGGCCATTTTTTGAGAGAAAAGCATGAAGTAAAAGAAGCATGTGCGAGGGAAGCATGCGATGCACGCATGAAAGGGAGACCTAATGAAATTAGGGTTAGGGTTTTTGCAAAATATGGCAATGGATGATGAGCTAAGAATATGGTATAAATAGTACCTAGGAGGTCTAGGAAAAGGCCCTCGACTGAAGAGAGAAGAGAGAGATGAAGGTTGTAAAGCTTGTAGAAGTTGCCTTATTTTGTAATCGGGTGAGCTAGAGGAGAGTTGAGAAACTCAATCATGAGGGTTAGATCGTAGGTTGAGGAACCTGGTGTGATCTAGTCAGCCTCACAGAGATCGGGAAGCTTGTTGAGATTGTAAGATCCAAGACTATAAACGTGTGTGGCGTGATCTATTGCTGAGACATAATAAAAGAGCTTGAGAGCCAAATCTTTGTGGATGTATCCCAAGAGGTGGTCAACCACGGTAAAACTTGTGTTATGTGATTGAATTTTATGCATCTCCATTGTTATTAATGATTAAAAGTTAGATGAATGTATGAAGGAACTAGTTAGATCTAATATTCCAAATGCATGAGTAAGAATGACTGATTAATTAACATCTTAGACTAAATAAATGAATATTACAAGGTACAACCGCAGATCCCCACTTATTCACAGACTGCAAGCATTTGAGCATTGCAGCCACCCATAGAACTATCTCGGGTGAGACTGTGGAGTGCACCCTGTGTACTGAGTTGTCTTCTGATTTACCAGGAGGGCAGATATTTTTAGAGGGATTTTGTTGGAAGCTTGTTAAATCTGGACCTGGGTCAACTTATGATGGTAAGATGAGATCAGAATAGATAAAGTAATCTAAAACCAACACAAATTTAAAATAAACATGACACAAAAATCATGTCACAAAATCTTGATGCATGCTAGTGAAAATAATCAAAAAATGGAAAAATGAACTATAGTAATGCAAAATAGTGATACTACATACATGTGTTGTAGTAATGTATACAATAATATACACCATTGCAAGTTTACTATATAGTATGCACCATTAAAGCTAGAAACATTTTTTAAATAAGAAATATTGAACTTGTGCTCTATAATCTAAAAAATGCACCAATGTATCATTATTGTATAGTGAACACTGCAAAATTAAAAAAAAAAATGATGGAAACACCAAGTGGTGCACTCTTTGGTAAACAATGCAACATTGTTTGTTTACTATATAGTGTGCACCAAAAAATTGGAACATGTTTTATTTTTACTTTTTTTTAACAATGATAGATTTTGGGTTCCAATGCAATGAGTGATCCCAATCCAAAAAATGTCGAAAGCCTCAAATACAAATACCCAAAGCCAAAAAATACCTAAAGCCCCCAAAAACAAATCTTGTTTTGAAAGGGTAGAGAGACTAAACCCCTACTTCTAGAGTTTGCAATGACATAAAACAAAAGGGAAGCAACAAGAAAGCTAGGGTTTATAGCATTGAAAGTGAGTTTGAAACACCTTTATTTTCTTGAAAATGTAGTATAAATATTTATATAAACAAACTTATAACAAAAAGAAAAAAATGAGAGAAAAAATGAGATGAAGAGAATGAAGTGGCATACCTGAAATTTCTCCTCTCTAGAATTGAATGTGACCCATGGTGATCTCTTATGAATTAGGCTCTTCAAAAAAATCTACGCACCCCAATATCTTCCCCGATAAATCTCTTTTGCACAAGCCTCCCCTTTAACTTTTGGCAAAACAATGGAATAGGGATTAGGGCTTTGTTTTAACTCACTTTTAAAAATTGAATTTCTTGCTCATTTTTTTTTGTTTGATATTTCAATGGATTGATGATAAAAGTATGGTATATATAAGAAAAAAAAAACTTATTTCATCTCACATTGCATCAATTGGACTTAATCATGTGCTAGTGTGTTATATTGACATAAACATGTTGAAGTAATAGTTTACAATGAAAATATAAGTGGAAACCTCCATAATCATAGCCTTGTGGAAGTTTCAATTGTGCAGGTTTTAACATAGGTTTCTTTTCAATGTGCATTAAAATATAGTGCACTAGTATGTTGATTTTAAACATACTTACTAGTGTGACAATATAAACTAGGCATATCGCTTATTTTAAAAAACCCTTCAAAAATCAGTTTAAAGCTAGAATGTCACATGCTTACCAATATTTATTTTAAGAGTGCAAACACTAAAATTACAATACTCCATAGGATACACAATGATTAGTATAATTCAAAACTCATGGGATGAGACATTGTTCCATTTGTTATAATATTATCTATCTTAGTATCTATTCTAAGAGAATTATTTTAACACACAAGTAAACTAAATTTAGAGAATATAATTGTTTAAACAAATTACATATGTATATTATCATTTGAAATATGCATACCACATGAGTGGGAAAGTTATCATTTGAAATTGCATAAATGATATTTAAACTACCACATAAGTGGAAAATGTATCATTTGAAATTATACAAATGATACTTAGACTACCACATGATTCGAAAGAGTATTATTTGAAATTATATAAATGATACGTTAACTGCATTGTCTACTTAAAAAAAGCTTCAAAATTTTGTTTGAAATTTTAATGGTACATGCTTTCAAAACTTTCTTTTAAGAATGTCAATATGTATCGATTGTGATTGTGGCGCAAATGCAGGGGGGGAGTGATAATATCAAATGGTTGATTCTTTGTATTTGTCATTCCATGTTGTTCCAAGTTCATCAATTTCTCCCTTGTAGTTTGTAGTAAGTCTAGATTTTATTTATATTTTGATTATCTTATTGAATTTATGCCACCTTTGAACATGCATTTGAAGAATTTTGCAGGATCCAGATTTGGGATTGAGTTTGGATGAGCAGAATACTCCATTAGTACAAAAAAATTGCAAGATATTATTTGGAGGAAGATACTGTAGAAAAATGGTAGATGAAAATGGAGAGCCACCTTACCCCACCAATTGTAACTTGCCATCTTCCAACAACCATCTTGGGCTAATGGTACGTTACCATGAACTGGATCTCTTTTATGGCACCCTAATAGTATGTGATTGTTCAAAATGTAAAAGGGGGGAGGTGAACCCTCGACATGTCACATTGTCCTATTATATTAATGACCAACTACTCAAAGTTGACAATTTCATACATCCCAATGCATTAAGGATCCAATAGGTAATATATAAAAGACACATAAGAACACTTCAACATGCTCCTTTTTTGAAAAGTTGGAAGTCAAGTCAATCATGTTTGGTCTAAAATTGACCAACCCATCTCCTTCTATTGAATCAACCAAGATTTCTAGTGAGCCAAAGTATGATATCGATACAACCCAAAACATATATGCTAGGAGATCCAAAATTTGTATGAGATGAGAGCAAAAATGTCCAAGTACACACCAAGGTGGGTTCACTTGTTAGAGGCCACCTATGACTTCTCTCTTCCTATCCATCTGTAAAGTAAATACCAAACCTATTACAACCACACTTTGTATGGCACTTGGCCATATTTTATGCATGTGTCAAAAGTTGGGATTGAATTCTCCTTTTGTGGTCAAATTAACATGATTGTCAAGTTTAAAATAGAAGTTGCAAATCTTGTGTTGTTTATCATTTCACATGAATTTGATAACTCCCAAATAGTTAGTATAACTTATGTTATTTTGCGGTCCTCTTTATAGTCAATTTGTTTACTGGAATATATCATTGAGCAATTGTACTTTTAGAATTTCAATGGAATTAATGCATATTTATTGCTTAATTTGACATTTATTTTATATGGTGGTTGTTTGCATGCATATTGGAAAATAAATTCCATGCTTATAATAAATTTTTGGTTTAAAGTTTAAACATACTAAATGCTTCTTGTTTACTAAGATCATCAATTCAATGTTCAATATTTTTTCAATTAGAATTCTAATGATGTGCAACTTATCTACCATCTACAATTGCACCCCACTACAATGTCAACTCAAGAGAAGGTTGCTAAATGAACACAACTCAAAGAGGAAGCATATCAAGCGTGGTTGAATCAACCAGTTATTCAATTCCCACTATGTACTAAGTAATATTGGGTCTTCGCATGTTCAAGATGAAGACAATGATATAGATGTCGGTATGGATGATTTATGTGTGTTCTTATAGTCCCTAGTAGAAGACAAGTGATGAGAATGGATGTCTACCTACAACCATAATCAGTGAATTGAAGAAATTATGGAAAGGGATAGAGGTATATGATGTATCAAGTTCCATATTGATAGAGATATTTTAATCCATATGGAACATATGTGTACACCACACATGATTATCTAGGACTATGAGTTTTCTCTAGTAAGCATGTTGATTGATGTGTTGATATATGTAATTTGTTGTTTGGCATACTTAATTTGGTGCAACTATCTTATTTAAAACTAAGGTGTTCCATATACAATAGTATTTCAAGTCTTGTAACAAAAGAGTATAATGGATGTAAATGTTGTGGACCTTCTATAAAGGCTAGGCCATCCAAACACCTATGAAAGCCAATGTATGAGTGCTCGAGAGTATTCCTCCTAACACCCTTATAAAAGAGCAACATATATTTTCAATGGTAAACCATAATGAACCCAAAGAATTGAAATAATGACACTGAGAGATTAGTTGGCATATGTCACAGAGAAGGAGAAGGAAATTGCATAATTGTTTGATTCAAACAGGGAACCTATGTTCGATGATCCTAAAAAAATTTAACACCTATGTTGAATCTCACCTATGAAAGCCAATGTATGAGTGCTCGAGAGTATTCCTCCTAACACCCTTATAAAAGAGCAACATATATTTTCAATGGTAAACCATAATGAACCCAAAGAATTGAAATAATGACACTGAGAGATTAGTTGGCATATGTCACAGAGAAGGAGAAGGAAATTGCATAATTGTTTGATTCAAACAGGGAACCTATGTTCGATGATCCTAAAAAAATTTAACACCTATGTTGAAAAATGTCCACTGTGATGAGAAGGAAATCTATATTTCATGAGCTTCCATAGTGTAAGCATCCTAAGATTTCCCACTTACTAGATCCCATGCAAATATTCAAAATTGTTTCATCTTCTTTATGGAGGCATATATCATCAAACAAAGTGACACGTTGAGTGTTAAGAGGGATATTATTTCTTTGAATACTAAAATGAAACATTGGCCAGGAAAATAAAGTGGTTGAGATGTTGGTCTCTATTGGTCTTTTAAAAAAGGTGATGTCCCATGGATTCCGATGAAAGATGATTTTTCTCTAGAGAAGGATGTCATATTGGTGTGAAGGAACCTTATTTACATGGCTCGACTCTATGATATTGCTTCATTGCAGAAGAACATCGGTCGAGGTTGAAATCACAAGATCATCTAAAACTTCCAAAGGTATGTATGTTGATTACATGCTTCTTTTTTTGTAGTGTATGTTATAATATTCTATGCACTCATAGTTTTATGCCAACTAATTTTGTACATGTTTATTTTATAGTGTCATTATCATTTTCTCGTGTGTGGTTATGTGAACCATGATTTCCCCTATAGGGCCTATGACATGACATATCTAAATTATTTGCATGTGTATGTTGGATTACATCAAAGGATATTCACATGGATAGCATTCCATAGTGGTTTTGAGAGACAGCTAATATTGTTTATATGTTTGAGAAGGAACTGCCCACAAGTTTCATGGACTTGCAGGTCTATCTTCTAATTCACCTAGATGATAAGGTTGAATTAACCAAGGTGGTCTCATGTCATTGGATATTCTTCCTGGAGAGGTATATGAAAAAGTTGAAGGGATTTGTTTAAAAAGGGCCAAAACCCAAGGGGTCTATGGTGCAGGGGTATTGTAGTGTCCCATTTGCTTTGACTAGTTTGACAAATTGGATTTTATTATTTGAGGGCACTTTGTTTACAAAATGATCAAGTTTAGTGACATGTTGTAATGATGAAACTTAAACTTTTTAACTATTTTGATTGATTTTAATTAAAGTTTTTAAATGAGATTTAATTATCATTATGTATAAAATGTACATTTATATGACGTAATTGGTGTTATCGATTCATATGGTTGTGAAACATTGAAATGAATATATACATGTATTTTAGATGCATTAATTTCCATATGCTATTAACGGTTTTCCTAGTGTGACAGGGAAACCATAGGTGTACATTGATGTGAGATTGCATCAACATTGTATGGACTCTAGATTGAGTCAAGATATTATAATATATTGTGTGAATAAAATATGTTTTAATTTTTTATTATAGAATTATTTAATGTGTTGAATTCAGTGTGTGCAAAAACAAAGAATATGCTTGACGATTAGTCCACACATGGGTATGGGTTTGTATGGAAGTTATACTCAGTAACACCGGGAGAGGAGGAATAGCATTCATGTTTCCACCTATTAGCATTCATTTTATGTGTTTTAGGTTGAAAATTTCATGACACTTTTACCTAGAGTTTGAACATTTATGTGAGGCTAGGCCACAAATTCGATCACTCGTGAGGTTTATCTGAAGATTGCATAATAAGATGGCATCCTTATTCCTTGGTGATCATTAATCTCTCAATAAGGTAGTGACAAGTCAAGTTAATTTGGTCTCACCCACCAAAGAAAGTTGGATGCTTGAAGGGCATGCGTAAATATGGCACCCTTAGTACTCACTAAAAGACAACTCTTGGAGGGCATGGAGAAGCATGGGTATTAATTATGGTTTTTATGCATAGATGAAAAAGATGTTTGGCTAAGCATGTGCATTTTATTTAGTTTGATAAAATTTAAAATGCATACTTGATTGATTGAGCATATAAATTATTGCATTTCATAACTAAAAGAAATAAATAGTTCATTCAAAAATTATTTGAAGATTATGCATGAAATAGAAATAAAAAAAAGGTTAATTTAATTAACTATAAATTAATTACTAGTGCACCCACAAATCAAGAAAAAGAAAGAGGAACAAAAAATTCAAATTCAAGAAAAAGAAAAGTGGGTTTGTGAGATATCAAAAAGAGTTTATAACTAACAAAAATAGTGACTACATGTGCACCCACTCAAATAGGAAAAGGGGAGGAGATCAACAGAACATTTGGGAGTAAACTTAAGAAGTGTTTTTTTAAATATGGATTTACTTGTGCACTTGTGCTTGTGAGTAACACATGGGTGGGTGAAAAATAGATAATTAGTAAATTAGAAAATTACATTTTTGCATAAAATGGACAAGTGACTTAAGCCACAAAACCTATAAAATGAATGTTTGAGTTAGAGAGCTCACACTTTTTGCACCCTAATGCTGGATGGTTTTGGTAATACTAGACTTTTTATTGATGATTGTTGATGAGTTTGGTCTATTGGAGAGTGTCCTTGAGGTGGGGATTTTCTCTCAAACTTAACAGTTTCACTCTCTTGGAGTTGGTAGGATGGTCAACCATTGGAATACAAGTTGGCACAAGGAGGAATTCTTAGTCTCCAATTAAAATTTTCTTGACAAAAGCTTCATTAAAACAAGACATGCAATAATATTATTGTCTTTTTATATTCCTATAATTTATTTATTCTATTTTATTATCAATAATGTTCTCAATAGTAATTATGCATGTGTTACCTACTTATTTAAAAAAACTATAATTTAAATAACTAGAAATTAAAATATCTATCAAGAAATGATAGAAGACATAACACATAAAAATAACATAATAATATTAGAAAAAAAAAATTATATTAGAAAAATATATATATATATATTAAACTTTGTTTTTTTTCACATAATTGCTTTCAGATATCTAGACTATTCAAAAATTTGTCTTTGGAAAATTGGGTTTTTTTACACTCACAATTAATTTCCAATTTGAAGGTTTTTAGAGTCACTGTTAAATCTATACCACTTTGTTAATTCCTTACATTTTATTTTCAAAGATATAAGTCGATACCTTTGTATCAATTTCATAAATTATTGTGTGTTTTCTTTCTTTTATATATATATATAGATGTCATGTTATCAATATTTGAAAATTGCACTCTTTGTCTTTACATTTAATTTTATATATAAATATTACATCATCGTATCAAACTTCGAGAATCTTATTGTTTGCCCTTATCTTTACATATGTGTTTATTTATAAATATTATATCTTATATCAAATTTAGAAAGAAAAGTGGTTGTATTTTGGTTATTTTGGGGGATATTTTGGATTTATAAATTTGAATGGTTAAGTTTGTATAATCTGAGTGTCTCACAAGTTTTTTAGCATGTTGAATCTATTTATGCATTCAGAAATACAATTTAAACAACAGAAAATTGTGATTTCATCAAATTTATATAGCCACTCAAATCTGCAGATCAAAAATATCCCCAGAAAAAAATCAAAACTTAAAATGTTTAGTTAAAACATATATTTTGAATATATAAATATAAAGGCCAAAAGTGTCATTTTCTGAACGTTCTATGTTTTAATTTTTTTGGAGATATTTTTTGATTAATTTTGTCCAAAATCCAACAATAAATTGTTGGATCTGCAAATTTTAATGTTTATATAGCTGAATTTCAACGAAAAAAAACCAAAATATAAAACGTTTAGAAAATGCCATAAGTCAAAACATTGCAAACCTTGAAATAGATACCAGATATTCTACCTTACATACCTCCTTTAAACGAATAAATTTCTATCTACAATTCGTATAAATCTGAGAGTAATTTCTAGCTATAGATCGCATGATCTCTGAGTAGTTAGTATTGCTATAGATCACGTAATCACTGACTGGTTAGCATTACAACACAGTTTGCACAATTTCAAAGCATATTTATGTTGGATCTCAGCTTGCTCAATAGATAAATTATATGGAACTTGTGTCCAAATTTTACATGATGTGTATAACATTTTCATAGTAATTGAATTCCTTGAACCCATCGGGTCTGTGATCCTCATACCCATCACATCTAACAGTCTTCTATTTTTGCTTCTAAGTAAATTCTTAACGGATCATCCGACCCTAAATCCACAACAAATTTCCAACTTGTATGCTAGCGATTTTCAATAATGTGATCATAAGCATCTGCCATAACACAATAGTTATTTGCCTTAAAACCCCAATCATATCATCTCGGAAATGATGTCATGCTACCATACCAACAATTGCATCTCTACCCATAATAACTGTGTGCTTGTTTCTTAGCGATTTTCAATAATGTGAACATAAGCATCTGCCATAAGACAATAGTTATTTGCCTTAAAACTTCAATCATATCATTTCGGAAATGATGCCATGCTGCCAAGAACTGTGTGCTTGTTTCTTAGATCCCACACTAAGTGTTTACCAATAATGTCGAAACTCAAGACAATAGCCTTCCAAAACACAGAGCTACATGTATGTTTTTTGGATAGGATCAAATCCAAGTTGTTATTCATTGTGGATGAATTTATTTCAAAAGCATACATTGTTGCCAAAGCCCTTCTTTTGTAATTAGGTGTCAAGACCCTTTTGTAGATAACGCATTGGAGAAGAGCTACAAGTCTTTGAATCCCTAGCGTCTTGCAGACTTTGGGCATGAGATGATGTCCCACTTGATGAGAGGAATACTTGTGTAATCCTTATTACCATAGCACAAGAAATGTAGGCACATATTTTATCTTTTTTATCATCATTTTGGAAATGTACATAGGGGGCCAATGGACAGGAATGGCTTCCAATGCACTCCATGAGAATCAACTTGCCTACCATTAAGATCCATCTATTACACCACATAGCAATTCCTTTTTTAGCTTATCAAAAATCCATTGCCAATCTTGGAAGTGATAATTATTGGCCTGTGTGAAATCAAGGTATTTCATGCATTCCTTAATAGAGCAAGAAAGAAAAGAAGGAAATTGAAAATAATATCTCAAGTGGCTTGAGGGACATGGAAAAAGTAGATATAAGATTTTTCAAGGTTTATATTCATTCTCATATAGGAGGAGAAAAGTTAAAATAATATCTCAAGTGGCTTGAGGGACATGGAAAAAGTAGATAGAAGATTTTTCAAGGTTTATATTCATTCTCATATAGGAGGAGAAAAGTTTTAAGATTATGTCTAGGCATTTTGATTCTAAGACCATGGCATTCCCAAACATAAGGATGTCATCAACAAAAAGGATGTGGGATATATGAAGGTTGTTAGCAATCTTGACTCCTTTTAGAATGTCAAATCAACTTTCATAATTGATATCTTTGTTGAGGGCCTCTGTGATGATAAGAAAAAGGAGGGGAGAGAGGGCTTCCCTAAGGAAGGCATGTCGAGAGATGGGAAAAGTAAAAATTCAATCCATTAAATAAAATAGCAAATGATACATATTGATCGTAGTGTTCAACCCAATTGATGAAGGGTGCACAAAAGACGACTTGTGTTATGAAAACCTGAGGGAAATCCAATTAACTTTATCAAAAGCCTTTCTGAGATCAATTTGGAGCATTAAAGTTGCTCTATATTTGGTTGTTATAGTGTGTAAGGCTTCTTTGGAAACACCTATGGCATCAAGAATATTACAATTGTCTAGGGAACCGAATTGCTCAAGGTAGATGTGCTTTTATAGAATGAGTTTAAGGCGGACAACAATGATTTTGGATATGACTTTGTAGACGCAATTGTGAAAGGATATAGGCCTATAATGTTCAAATCCTAAAGATTTTCCCTCCTTCAAGATGTTTGCAATAAAAGTTGTATTAAAGGGAGGATGAATTTTACTTGAGGACTTTGATTCTTCCACCACAACAAGAAGGTCTATAGCTTATGTCCTAGGAACTAATCAAAAACTAGATGATCCATCCATCTATCCATGTAGCTTTCCCACCTTGAAAATATTTCAAAACTATGAGCAATTCCTCAATTATGACTAGTCTCATCCGGGCTTCATTGTTGAAACTCGTCCTACATAATCGACTATCTACTAGAATTGTATCCGGCCGATAAACGCTCGGCGTCCATCCGTCCATCAAAAAAGAAGGCAAAGGCCATAATTTCTAGTGTTTTCTCTCCAAAGTTCGGTGTGCACTTACTTTTAGTGATAATAGCCTTTGCAGTTGACTCAAAGTCCACACAATCAACCCATGTGTTGTCCTTTAATTTCCATATAGTGTTGAAAGATTTGCATGTCATTTCTTGTCTATGAAAAAAATTGATGTTGTCATCACCCTGGAATAGCCAAGTGGCCCAACTCTTCATAAGCCACATATCCCCCTGCTAAGCTAGGAGTCCTTACTTTTCTTTCTCCAAAGAATTAAATTCCTTCAATGTTTCCTCATAAAACCCCTCTACTGTAAAATGTGGTGAATACCTACACAAGAAATCTAGCTAGCAAAAGAACAAACATAGCTTGCAAAGGTAAGAAGATGAGAGAAAAAAATGAGAATTGTATTAACCAAATGAATGAATGATAAAATACACATGATGCTAGCAAAAGAACAAACATAGCTTGCAAAGGTAAGAAGATGAGAGAAAAAAATGAGAATTGTATTAACCAAATGAATGAATGATAAAATACACATGATATATTTTGTATAGCTCAACTAATGCACCATAGTGGTGGTCTATATCTGGACACACTCAGGCAGTTACGGGAGTTAACTATAACCTAGTCCTAATCAACTAGTCATGTAGTCTTCAGTTAACTAGACAGATAGGAGTGAAATGAGGAGGAGATCAAGCATGCACAAGGAATGTGCCTTCCTGGTGATTATCCCAAGGTAAGTGTGCATTATTGGTGATGATCCTGAGGTTACTTGGTGATAAAACCAAAGTTACCCTAAATGACTCCACTCTGCTAGTCAACTAAAGAGAATATTCTCCAATAATGTAAGAGAGGTTCCTAAAAAATAGGAAACCCTCAATAATGATTAATAAGCATAG
>CBVK0101923166.1:0-15298 GCA_900067695.1 Picea abies
ACCTAAATCTAATAATGTGAACATGCCAACTTGAATGGGGAAAGTTGGATAGACCTTTTTCTGAGCTCATTTCAACAACTTACTGATACCTCATGCCACTATCTAGTACGCCACTTCTCTTCACACAAGCTTGTCAGGTAAAAACTGTGGGAGGGAATAAGGAGGAACCGAACAACCAAATACTTTGATATAGGAGAAATTCTCCTCAATGAACCAGTCTGCAAGATTGCCTAGATTCCCCTTAATCCTTTCTGAAATTTGAGGCGGTGGGTGACCATAAATAGCTATATGAAAATGCACTACAATGTTGTGACATATTTCGTAGAATAAATCTTTGGCGTTCTCGTCCCATAATTTGGAGTGATAAAAATGAATTGGCTCAGAACTAGATGGGGTCCAACTCTAGTTCATCAGGGGAAAAGGGGTCATGAAACAAATGGCATCCATAACATATATTGACATGTAAAAAGGGGCAGGATGCTCTTTTGATTTTGCTGATTTATACTCAGCTATTTCCTTGGCCAGATTATCAGATAGAATTGTGGCCCAGTTGAAGGTGTAACCCTCGACTACTTCATTCATGATGGTTTCCCAGTCAACTGAGAAATGCATGGGGTTCTTCTTCCCAAATAGGAGACAGAACATCATGGCTACATACAACATATGAGCATATAAAGATGTTGTGTCGTACATACCATGAGCATCGACTCTGAATTTTTCAGGATGTCCCCACCAGGACTTGACTATATCATGATCATTTATGTCATATTGGGTGCATTCCTTTCTCTCAAAATCTAGAAGAAATGTGGCATTGTAAGTGTATTTAGGGGTAGGGGAAAGATTTTACATTACTTGTAGGTGTTATGGTCGGAAAGAGTCGATGGAAACCTGTTGGTGGTTGATGATGCTCCTAGTTTGAATGTTGACATGTTTCAGAGCCCAGTTTATCATGTCGTTGTAGGGTATGATTCTTGATCGTGCAGTGATCTTATGTAGTTTTGAATACGGTACACATCTAAGATTATTTGTAAAGGAAACATCATCTTCTTCGAAGATTCGTCTAGACAATTGATGATCTCATGCTCTAAGACATCAAAAACCTTCTTCCAAGTTTTGATGGAGTCCACAACTCATGGAGTTGTGTCTGATAGAACATCTACATTTGGATTTGAATCATCACCTGATACATCAAGATTCTTTGCATCTTTTCGTGGCGCCATAATTCTCGAGGAAACATAATTGGTCTACCTATGACAAGATTGGCGATAATTTTGTAAAAATATTCAAATTTCTAAGGATTTTATATAGTTTGTATAAAAGTTTGGTGATTTTTAAGGTAAAATAATTTTATCCTATATAATTTGGGTGAATCATTTTTAAAATAGCGAATATTGTTTTGGAAAAAACCATGGAAAATTAACGCATGAGCGAAATTTACCCCCTAAAATCATCCCTGGTGGAAGGTGACCATAAATAGCTATATGAACAGGCACTACAACGTTGTGATATATTTCGTAAAAGAAATCATTAGCGTTATCCTCCCATAATTTGGAGTGATAGAAATGAATTGGCTCAGAACTAGCCGGGGTCCAACTCCAATTCATCAGGGGAAAAGGGGTAATGAAACAAATGTCGTCCATAACATATGTCAACATGTAAAAAGGGGCATGCTACCCTTTTTAGTTTTTTATTTATACTCATTGATTTCCTTGGCCAAATTATCGGATAACATTTTGGCCCAATTGAAGGTATAACCCTCGGCTACCTCGTTCATGATGGCTACCCACTCAACTGAGAAATGTGTAGGGTTCTTATTCCCAAACACACGACACAACATCATGGATACATACAACATATGAGCATCTAAAGATGATGTGGCGTACATACCGTGAGCGTTGGCTCTAAATTTTTCTGGATGTCCCCACCAAGTCTTGACTATTTCATGACCATTTCTAGCATATTGGATGCATTCCTTTCTCTCAAAATATAGAATAAATGCGGCATTGTAAGTGTATTTAGGGGTAGGGGAAATATTGTACATTACTTGTAGGTGCTCTGGTTGGAAAGAGCCAATGACAACCTATTTTTGGTTGATGACGCTCCTGGTTTGGATGTTGACATGTTCCAAATCCCAACTTATCATATTGTTATAGGGTATGATTCTTGGTCGTGCATCAATATTATGAAATTCATACTGTGCTACATGTCTCAACTTAGATGTAAAGGATTTGTCATCTTCTTCAACAGAGTCATTTGGACAATTAATGATCTCATGCTCTAAGACATCAAAAACATGCATCCAAGTTTTAATGGCATCCACAACTCTCAGAGTTGTTTCTGATAGAACATCTGCATTTGGATTTGAATCATCACCCAATGCATCAAGATTCTTTGCATATTTTCATGGCTCCATAATCCTCAAGGAAATAGAATTAGTCTACCTGTGAGAACAAAAATCTGTAAGCTCTACACTGACTAAAAAACTGTTAATTCCAAATGGTAGAAACGATTTTGAAATTCGAAGTTCTTTATTCAAAAACGTCTATCGATCTTTGTATAGCTCTACTGATGAATAATTTATTAAACTTAATGGAACTCATTACCTGGTGATTCAAAATATTTATTTGAAATCATTAACCTTAATTGATCATAAATATCATTAATACTTCGATGGTTCAGGTTCGGGAGTTTTGCATGTGACAGGGTGGAAATATCTCGAAGTCTGAATTCGTGGAGAAGTTAATCTCTAAGTAATCACTTTTAAGTCTTAATTAATCATGTTTAAAATGTTGTTTTAACGTTAATTATTTTGGAAGTTCGGACTTCAGAAGTTTTGAATATAGCACAAGAGAAATTTCCCAGAATCTGAAACTGCAAAGTAATTAATTAACTCTTAATCATGACTAATTAAAGTCGTTAACCATTTTATTAATTCCTTCAAAACCATTTTTATTTTTTGTAATCACTTTACTTCTATGCTTCGATAATTCGGGATTTTGAAATAAAAAAATCCTGAAGAGTAATCTCTCGGAGTGATGTGACATGGATGATGTCATTTTGATGATGTGTCAAGAAAAGAGAGGTGCCACTTGTTGCTCAAAAACATGCGAATCATCCGACATAAATGTTGAAAGTAAGTGCCACATGTCAACCCAAGGAAATATTTTGAAAGGACATGTGTCCTATGACTCAGGTCCGTAATTTCTTTAGTAAAATTCACGAGTGGCTATCTTCAGGTTTCAAATTTTTGGGGTTTTTGTTGTTTGGGTTCGCTTGAATAACCGAAGCACGGAGCTGCGAAGCAACCGTTAAAGGCTTTCTTTTAAAACTCAGGTGGCTTCAAAACTTTGGAGGTCATCAGGACCATTCGATCAAATTATAGTTACTTATTGATGATATATACCGTAAGAGCCTTATTGATAAATAACAACCCATGGATTTATTTTCATTTTAAAAGGATGCTTTCTAGTTTTTTTTATTTTTTGGGTGAAATTTTATTTCTAAGAGGTAAAAAATACAAATCTCAAAAGCTCAAAATTATGCGTGTTCTAACAAGGTACTTCGTAATTTCTCGATTTCACAATGGTTGGATCCTTGTTTCAAGGATTATTTATAATTCTAGTATGATTTCCCCTTCATCATTAATCTATGGTAAAATAGTGTGAACTAGGATCTTTTCATTGATTACCTTCTTTAAGAAATAAACATGGAAGACTGGATGTACATGTGAAGATGGAGGCAACTCCAATTTGTAATCCATACTTCCAATCCTTTGAAACACATTATAGGGACCATAGTACTTGGATGATATTTTTTTGTCCTTCTTTTGTTGCTTGAGGGACATCTATTTCCATGGATGTATCCACAAAAATACCCAATCCCTATTATGCACCAAAAACCCGAAATAGCATAAAAATAGATAGAGAATAAACTTCATGTCTTGAGAATGAGAGAGAAGAAAGAATGTGAATCCTCTTTGAGGGGGAAACCTCCTTTTACAATAAAACAGATGATGCAATTAAAATTAAAGGGTATAGTTGAACAGACTAATATAACAATAGAAATGTAATAACTCAATATCTAGGGCTTAACATGCCCCTCCCCTTCAAACAAGTGTTTCCCTAAACACTTGGTTAGTTGTGGATGTTTTTGCATGGAGAACTTGTTTTCCTATGTCAACTCTTATATTGTTAGGTTCTTCCACTTGATGAGGTACTCAATAATTACTCAATTCTATAGTTGCTTAATCCTTGTTTCAATAAATTTTTCTAGTTCTAGCATGATCTTCCCTTCTTCATTAATCTCTAGTAAAATATTTTGAATTGGGATCTTGTCATTGATTACCTTCCTTAAGGAAG
This sequence comes from Picea abies, assembly GCA_900067695.1. NCBI lineage: Eukaryota > Viridiplantae > Streptophyta > Pinopsida > Pinales > Pinaceae > Picea > Picea abies. Next base: position 4,359 of record CBVK0101923166.1, read on the forward strand.
AAACATGGAAGACTAAATGTGCTTGTCAATATGGAGGAAACTCCTTGAATTTGTAATCCCTACTTCCAATCCTCTTCAACACATTATAGGGACCATATTACTTGGGTGCTAATTTATTGTCCTTATTTTGTGGCTTGAGGGACATCTATTTGTATGGTTGTATCCTTAAAGATACCCAATCCCCCAATTCAAAATCCCTTTCACTGTGATGTTTATTTTCTTTTTGTTTCATCCTATTTTTTTGTAATCAAGTTGTCCTTCAATAGCTTGACATATTTTTGTCCCTCTATGTGATCCTCTACTAATTCACCATTCACTTTCCCTATAAAGGGTGATGTTATGGATGGAGGATGATATCCATAAAGTGATATAAATTGAGACATTTTTGGTGAAGTATGGAACGGTGTGTTTTACCACCATTTTTCCAAGGGAAACCAATTGAACCATTATTTCTATTTATCATATACAAAGCAACAAATATACCCTTCAATAAATTTATTCACAATCTTAGTTTCCCCATCGGATTGAGGATGGTAGGAAGAGTTGTGAGCCACTTGAGTGTCCGAACAAGAAAATAATTCAGTCCAAAAATTAGTAGTGAAAATTGGATCTCTATCACTTACAATAATATTGGGGATTCCATATAGCTTCTAAATTGTTTCCATGAATATTGTGTCTACTATACTTTATTTAAAAGGATGATAAAAAGAGAAAAAATGGGCATACTTTGTGAGTCAATCCACTACTATCATGATGAAATTATTTCCTTCAGACCTGGGTAGACCTATAATAAAATCTATTGAAACCTTTTCCTAATGTTGACTTAGTATGGAAAATGGTTGTAGGGGACCTAGGGTCTTGATTGTGACTCACTTATTCTATTGGCAAATCACACATTTAGCCATAGACCTTTGAACATTAGTTGTAAGAAATTCCTAGACAAGATTCTTCTTGACCTCATGGTAAGTTTCCAAGAACCATGTGTGTCCTCCTATAGGAGAAGTGTGTAGTTCCAAAATGATGTTTTGTTTAGGTTTAGAATTCTCACATAAATATAGGTGATCCTATTACTACAATGAATCATTTTTTCACAAAAAATGATCCAATTTAGATGGGTCCTATTGTAGTTGATGAATGGTCTTACATACCTTTTGATATTGATTACATTCTATCCTTTTTTCTTCCTCTCAATTAGATGGAGGAATGGAAATAGAACATAATAATCCCTTTTTGTCTTCTTATTTCCTAAAATGTACATTTCTAACCGTATTTTGTTTTCCATTTTTGTAGGTAATTTCAATTTCATAACCTAGCATCTTTGTAACCCATTTTTTATTCTCTTTTGAAGATAATAAATATTCCAAGAAGTACTTTCAAACTGCCATGATCTAATTTTACCTTGAAGTGTCTTCCTATTAAGTAAGGGTTCCATTTCTTAACTACATGTAATATGGCCAACATTTCCTTTTCATAAATGGGTTTGCGTAAGTTGGTTCCTTTAATATTGACACTTTCAAAGGAAAAGGGCCTTCCTTGTTACATTAAAACTCCACAATAAAGGATTTATTTAATTCAAACATGACTAGGACATGAGTTGTACACATTTCTTCCTTAATTTTTACAAAATATTTGGTTTCTTTTTTATTCCAAGAAAATGCCTCCTTTTTAATAATTTTGTTAGTGTTTCTATTTGAACATAATTCTTGAAAAACTTGTTGTAATAGTCAATCAATGCTAAGAGTCATCTAAGATTATTTAGGATTTTAGTAACTAGCCATTTCATCATAGGTTTAATTTTGTTGGGGTTCACTTTGACACCTTCATGAGATACAATATTACCCAAATATTCCACTTCTTGAATCCTAAAGGGACACTTGGAAGGATTTGCATATAGTTGTTGGTATTCCATTGCTTGAACCTTTGATTTCCCTATGAAGGGTGATGCGATAGATGGAGGATGATATCCATAAAATTCCATAAATGGAGACATTTTAGATGAAGTAGGGAAGGATGTGTTGTACCACCATTCTTCCAAGGGAAACCACTTGACCCATTGTGTCTATTTATCATATGCAAAGCAATGAAGATACCCTTCTAGACATTTATTCACAATATCAGTTTTCCCATCAGATTGAGGATGGTAAGAGGAGTTGTGAGCCAATTGAGTACCCACACAAGAAAATAATTTACTCCAAAAATTTGTAGTGAAAATTGGATCTCTATCACTTATAATAATCTTTGAGATTCCATATAGCTTCTAAACTATTTCCATGAATGTTGTGGCTATTGAACTTTATTTAAAAGGATGGGAAAGCAAGAAAAATGGGCATACTTTGTAGGTCGATACACTACTACTGTGATGACATTATTTCCTTCAAACTTGGGTAGGCCTATAATAAATATTGGACCCTCCATATTTGGTGAAGACTTGATTTTGTGGAAATATCATAGTATTGCGAGAAAAGTAGAGAAAACTAGTAGAAGGATATGATTGGTAGAAAATAGAGAAATGCAGTGGAAATCCAACGGAAAGTGATGTGTCAAAATGCTAACATGGAAATAAAACATGATCCAGATAGATAGAACAGTGGAAGAAACCGAAATATTCGAGAGAATTCTAGAAGAAGGAAAAATCAAGAAAGAACAACATCATAATGAAGAAACAAAGAAGTCCATAGAAAAAATCGATAGCGAGGAGTTATGTAATGGGTTGGGATTAAGTTAATTGAAAATTAGTTGGTTGGTGAGTCATTCTGGGTTTTTTTTTAAATCACTATCATTCTTGGGAATTGTTGTTCTTACTAGCTCTTGACAACTGTATTGATTTCAGAGTTATGAATACTGTAAATGCTTGTTGTGATCATACCATCTGCATGAAAACCATGTACTAAGTTTATAATTGATATTATCTTCTCTGTATAAGATGGAAAAAAAACTCTGTATCAGATGTTATGAAACGATATAATTGTAAGAGATTATTGGACCCCTAAAATTTTGATAAATGGTGTATGTATCTTGATGAACTCTGTATGCTTATTTTTCACAATTCTCTATTATGCATCTTGGATCTCGTCATTGCATGCATACCATTGCTTATTTGTCTGGTTACTTTAATTTCTATAGATTTGTTCATGTATGAAGTAGTTATCATTGTATGTGTTGTGTAACCCAACCCCATGATCCATTAGCTGGGTTTCATTCTTCCCACCACTACATTCTCTTCAATCTCACTCCATTTCACGTAAGTCTTGACAACGCTTCGGGTGATAACTCCTTCCCTTTCAAAAGGTTGAATATGCAAGCGCTCTAGACTACAGCAATGATTTTGTTGGAAAACTCTGAGAACCATGGTCTCAATCATGCACCAAAAAATGGTTTTGTTGTGGGGACCATGATTTCTAAGTTATATTTCAAAGGACGCAATATCATATTTCAAGTCGAACATTGTCAGGTGGTGGGAAAAGAGGTGTGATGAGTTCATATTTCAATAAACTGAGTTATGAAAAAAGCGTTTGAGGGTTGTGAAGGATGCATTCTATTATTATGATCCAATCAATGATCAATACAAAATATTTTGGATCCAGTTTCCAGAGGAAGTGTTTTAGTGACTCGATCAATTACAAGAAGCATCTAAGTTTAAAGATCGAGTAAAGTTAAGGCTCCATTAGAACGCTACACAAATAGCCTCCCTCCATCGATTGGATCAGCTGATTTGTCATGCGGTATATTTTTGGGTCAAGACTATGCTAGACAGATACATCATTGAATTTGATGTGGAGAATCACTAGTATTTTTTGAAAGAAGAATAGGTGTTTTATGAAGGCCCTCGAGGAAGACTATTGCGGGAAATTCCTCTGTTGATGAATATTTTGTTGGAGGAAGAAGGAATGTTGTTTTTTCTATCAGGAGAGATGGAATCTTAAACCCTTGTGCATGAGGGGCGAGTGATTCGGGTGAAGGGTTCATAAGTTAGGTTACAAAAGTTCTTGAAATATGGGGGGTCGTCATCATCGTGAGAAAAGTGCTAGAGATGAATGCACTCTAACAAGGGTTGTTCTGATTGAAAATAATTGGTGAGAGTAGATGATAAAGTCGATGAAGAGGTAAAATTAGTCATGAAAGATGATTGACCTTGAGATCATCCATAGGAAAGAACTGGAGCAGTTGTGGGAGATGTATACGCTGAAGACTAACCAGTCATTGGTTCAAGGAAATATTTGGGGAGAAAGATCAAAGTTCTAAAGGAAGCAGACGAGCAAAAGTTAGGATAAACGAGGGATTTAGGATCGACGTCATTTTCGGAGAAAAATACTTATTCATAACCCTTGAAGGAGTTGTGGGAGACATCGGTCTTGCTACACCGGAATATGTTGAGTCATGTCAATGAAATGGTACAATTTTTCATTTCTACACAACCCCCCTAGCGAAAGAATTTCATTCTGAGAGAAAAGGAACCAACCTTGGATCACCCCCACCCTCAAAACCTTATACAAATCAGGTAAATTATACATCGAATCTTGCAATAATTTATATTGTTTCTCATAGTTATAATACAATAGGTTATAATTATAATAGTAGTGGAAGTGGAGTAAGTTATTCATCTCTAGTACAACTAGGACCATCAGGATTTATATTGATAGCATCCCCCAGTTCTCCGATGGGAACTCAACATGCATACTCACTTACCCAATACTCGAAATGTTGGGGTAAAGGGGATGAGGATGTTGAGAAACATTTGTTCTTATGCGAGGCGATTTAGAGGTCCTACAGAACTCGAGATGCCAATAAAATAGTATAATTCCATACCACATTGAGAGGTAGAGAATTAAAATGGTACATGAATCCCATTGAGCCTAGGAATCCCTAAGGAAATCCCCCAAGACAACCCAAATAGTATAATTCCATACCACATTGAGAGGTAGAGAATTAAAATGGTACATGAATCCCATTGAGCCTAGGAATCCCTAAGGAAATCCCCCAAGACAACCCTTTAATCTTGCTCGGGTCAAATAGAGATTTATTGTAGAGTTTATACTACCTTAATCTAAACAGCAGGCCCTCTCTAAGTTGTGGGAGATCAAGCAGAGAGATAGAGAGTCTACTTGGGAGTACAACCAATGTTTCAAAGACACAATCGAGAAGTTAGAAAATACTATTCATGAGAATCACCAACATGAATGGTTCATTCAGGGGCTTTTTAATTTGACTCAAATTCCATTAACTCAACAAAGACTAGCCAGTTTGGGAGAAGCATTAGAACATGCCATGAAAATTGAAGCAATGGTCAGATATCCTCGGAATTTTCACATGCTGAAATCCCTAGAAGATAACAATATTGCACAAATACAGGGCTAGAGTTTCGCATTGACTAAGAAAATTCAATAGTTGGCCCTACCTAGAGGAGGTCGAACAAAATTCTAGTGCACTATTTCCTACACCAAACGTCATACAGTGATAGGGTTTCCAAGATAATAGGGTGGAGGAGATGTGAGCCACCCCATGCCTCCACCACTAGTCAGACCATTTTGCAGTGTTGCACAAGTTGTGACTGTGGTGCCATTCCATGCACATGTGAAACTTCAGGCCTTCCTGACTCAACAAGGGGGTCAACCCAATGAGTATTGTGAGTTTTGCATACAGCATGGAAATTCTACGAGATACTGCCCCATTTGACATAAATACACATTCATTCCAAATATGGTGTACTATGAATTATGTAGGTCGACTACCCATACTGCTAAGTAATGCCATTCTTCATATTCTCTAGTATACAGACTATACCGCTCTACCTTTAGGATTAATGAATCCCCTCAACGGTTTGGAGGAGGTCACAGAGGCAGAGGAGGTCGAGCTCGCGGTAGAGGACCCACTCACTGCTACAACTATTACAAATAGGGCCACCTTGCAAGGGACTTCCCACATCTGAGGAGACCATGGTGTGCACACTACCGAAAAAATACCCATTTTATTGAGGATTGTCCCAACCTAATTGCATGATGGGAAGATCATGCAAGGCAAAGGGGAGCCAATTTGATAAACTCAAAACCTAGGCCAATTACAAAAGAGAGGCAGTCCAACATTCATGTTATAACAGGGGAAGGCACAAAGACTGGTGTCAATGTTGAACATATTAATAAATATTATATTCAAAAGGTAGTTCATAAACCCCCATATTATCCTGCATAACAAAAGGAAGTTTTTCAGAATGTAGTAGAATTTTTCCACCAGATATCTAGCTCCATGATACCAAAAGTTGTGAATCCAAGCTATACCCCTCCCTGTCAAGTTGCGGAAAATTTGGTCCCATCCAAGGACCCATCATATGAGTCAAACCACACTATTTCCTTATGGTTGCAACTATTATATGATATCCTAAATGATGAACACCTTACCCAAATGTTGTGGAACACCATTAGCATAGCTCTGGGATTTGAGGGAAATGTAGAGGGATATATAGTTGTTAATTTTCCCAAGAGGAATGAAATCCAAATAAAAATATAGAAGAAGAGGTAGGGATGCGAGTTCAAACTAAATTACCATATTGATGGTTATTAAATTAATGATTCCATGTTGTATTTGGGCCCATATGTTAATATCCTACAAAAGAAAATGTGGGAATCTATGGGAAAAACCATGTTGGTCTATTATCCAATTCAATTGTGCATGGCGAACCGGTATTGTATTTACCCAATAGGGAGGATGTAAAATGTGGAAGTAGACATAGTCAAATTCAATATTATTGTTGACTTTGAGGTATTTGAGATCATGGAGGATAAGGATCAATATCCATCCTTGCTTGGAATTGACTAGGCATACGACAATTATATTGTCATCAACCTGGAGAAGGAATCCATGACCTTCAAAGTAGATGGTATGAAAGTGGTTAAACCTTTAGATTCCTTCCTAGGACCACAATGCACTGAACCCTCAAAAGACAACATGGAACCTGATTTATTGGATCATTTGTATATTGTGACTAAAGGAAACTGCACATATTACCTTAATCCTACAATGGATGGTTCAATCAATTGGTGAAGTATTCAATCTGTCGGCGAAGATTCAAAGGTTTCTTTTGAAAACTAGTTGCATGGAAAATACAAAAATTTCTCAAGATGATGCACAACTATTTGAGAAGCTAGGTGGATTGGAACTGAAATCCACGAGCATAAAATATATGATGGTATCTCTGATTTATGTACTTTTCTGATCAAAATGAAAGAAAAAGTTGGGGTGGAACAAAGGATTTCATCACTTGATATCGCTTTGTGATCCTCCCCTGCTCACTAGTGGGCCACCCACAAAATTAAATTGCCTTCGTAGGAGGATATCAGGATTTCCATGCAGCATTGATTTATCCCTCCTTCCCAAGTTAGTCAAGGCAATCAAGACTAGAAAATGAAGACTCTCTTTCTTACGCTCGACACATATGATGGATCTTCATATCCACAAGAGCATTTTGTGCATTGTGTTAGAGTATGGACAACCGCTTCCTTGGAGTTTTTAGGTACACCATTTTGTTCATTCACTCAGGCCAATCCCCACAACCTGATATACATGAAGAAATCAAAAGGAAAAACCACTTCTTAGATTTCCTTCAACACCAATTTTGCAAGGATTTTTCTTTTACAGGTAATTCCCTTGAGCTCACTTTAGCATTGCAACAAATTAAAATCTTGTTATTCATAGATAAGTTCAAACCCACCTATCCCCCTATAGTTTGCTATGTGCATAAACACCTTCTTTTTTATAGCTTTCACCCATATCTCGAGCCAACAAATCATGATTTTGTGCCACTACCTATGTACTATAGTAAGGTTTATACTTCCCTATATGATCGTGAAGATTTAGAAGACCTTAGGAATTTTTCCTTTAAATAATATGGAGGAACTAGGATTGTTCAGGATACCATTTCTCTTGAATCTAGTAGCTCTTACACTAACCCTCTTAAGTTGCATAAGGTTAATATAGGTAGTGTGGAGCATCCAAGATAGCCTCTATAGGGTATTATTAGGACGAAAAGACCATGACTAAAATTCAAGCCCTATTGAGGGAATTTGAGGACCTATTCCCCACCAACTTCTTGAAGATGAAGGGAATTAAGAGAAATATAGGAGAAATGAGAATTGAACTAAAGCCTGATGTAAAACCTATTAAGAATCGACCATACAGTCTGAACCCCAAACTCAAAGGCAAGGTCAAGAATGAGATTGATCGCATGCTTGCAACTGGGTTGATATTCCCAGTGGATGAGGTTGAGTGCATCAACCTTATTGTCATTCAGAGTAAAAAGGGTATGGAGGATATCACGGTTTGTGTTGAATGTCAAATCCTGAACTCTACCTGTGTTCATGACCCATTTTTGACTCCTTTTAGTGAAGTTTTAGATTAGGTCACGGGCAGGGAAGCACATTCATTTACCGATGGTTTTTTTGGATATCACCAGGTAAGGATTGTAGAAGAGGATAAGAAGAAAACTATCTTCACAACAAAGTGTGGGTCATTTTCTTACAATGTCATGTGATTTGGGCTCAAGAATACCCCAGTAGCATTTTCTCACATCATTATTGTCGCATTCCATGACTTCATCCATACATTTCTTGAAGTCTATTTCAATGATTGGATGATATACAGACTACTCAAAGAGCATATTGGTCTCTTGTAGCTAATGTTGGATCGATGTTTCCAGCTATAGATTTCTCTCAATATGAAAAAGTGTATCTTTTGTATACTATTTAGGAAACTTCTTGGCCATATCGTTTGTAGGGAAGGAGTGTTGGTGGACCCTGCAAAATTTGTAGTCATCCTCAATATGCCTCCTCCTAAATTTGTCAAGAAGTTGCGAACTACCCTGATATATACTCGATATTACCATCGGTTTATTAGGGGATACATGAGTATCAAAACACCATTGGAACACTTACTTAAGAAATCCAAAGGAATTTCATTGGAATTCAATTTTCAATAAAGCATCTGACACCTTGAAGGAAAAGTTGAGTACACCCCCAATTCTTACTTTCCCCAATTGGGGAATGGAGTTCCATGTGAATATTGATGCCTCTATCATTAAGTTAGGGGATATTCTTATGCAACCTGGAGAAGGAAATCTGGATCATCCTATCTAATTTTCCAGTCGAAATCTCTCCCAAGCAGAATGCAACTATACTACCATCGAACGAGAAGGTTTGGCTATGGTATATGCTTTACAAAAATTTACACATTATTTGTTAGGTGTTCATTTCAAGGATTTTATTGATCATTCTGCATCAAAGTATTTGGTTAACAAACCTATCTTAGAGGGTAGAATATGTTGATGGTTGTTGGTTTTTCAGGAATTTTCATTTGAGGTTATCATAAAGCCTGGAAAGTTGAATGTTGGGCCCGATCACCTCTCTTGGTTAGAGTCAGTTGAATGTTGGGCCCGATCACCTCTCTTGGTTAGAGTCTGGTGAGAGTGGCAGAGCCCTGGACGATCAACTTCCTTATGCATATCTTATTTTCATTGAGGCTATTCCAGACTATTTGTCATACATTTTCGTATTCCTCATGACCATTACAACAACTGAGGGATGTTTCACAACTCATAAAAGATACTTATTCATCGAGGCAGTGGATTATAAACTGATTTCTGAAGAAATGTACAAGTTGGGATTAGATAACATTCTCAGACGATGTGTACTCGATCACAAGAGAACATATATATTATGGGAGTGAAATAGTGGATTTGTGGGTGGACACATTGGTGGTAAGGCTATTGCACATAAGATATTAAAGGATATCTTATGGTGGCCTACAATGTTCAAAGATGCCACAGAATATTCCCAGTATTGTGATTTTTTCCATTGATTAGGGAAGCCCTCATGCAGAGATGAACTACCTTTTCACCCTATCAGATCTCTCCAATGTTTTGAAAACTGGGTTGTTGATTTCATTAGGCCCATAAACCTACCTGCTTGGCATTCCAAGGAAAGGTATATAATCACTACAACTGACTACCTTATACAATGGGAGGAAGTGAAACTAGCTCAAGATTGCTCTGCAAATGCAATCACTAGGTTTATCTTTGAACATATTATAGCTTGATTGAGGTGCCCTTAGAGTATGACTAGTGACCAGGGAGATCATTTTATCAACTAGATTGTTGAACATATTATAGCTTGATTGAGGTGCCCTTAGAGTATGAATAGTGACCAGGGAGATCATTTTATCAACTAGATTGTATCTACCCTCACTCATGAGTTCATCATTCAACATCACAAGAGAAATCCCTACCATCCATAGTCTAATGGAATAGTTGAGGAGTAGGTCTGTTGCACAAACCATGAGGATTGGGATGACAAAGTCTCTGCTATATTATGGGATTATAGAAATACTACTAAGAAACTACACAAGTACACTCTGTTCCAACTTGTTTATGGTAGAAAAGTTATTGTTCATGCTGATTTTATCACACCCATATTATACATTGCACAAGTCACTCATATGACGGATGATGAATCAATTATGAAAATGGTTGTAGAGTTATTCGAACTGGATGAAGAATTATTCCTCACATATTTTCAATAGACCATCGAAAAACCTTTCCAAAAGGATTGGCATGATCGACACATCAAACACACATCATTTGCACAATGTGATAAGGTAATCCTATATGACAATAAATACCAAAATCATCCTGGTAAATTACAAATGCATTGTCTTGGAACATTTATTGTTGCAAAGGTACATGAATATAGAGTAGTCAAACTTGCGCAACTCAATGGTATCCTTTATCCCAGTTGGGTTAGTATGGGAAGAAAGAAGTTTGTCAGGTTAGACAGATTCAAAAGAAGAATATTATGTGAGACACCTAACTAGTGATTTAAACAAGTTGGTCAAAGAAATACAGTAAAGAAAGTCACTCGAGGAAGAATTGATCAAGATAAAAAGGGAGTCTCAAAATC
>CBVK0101923170.1:0-14724 GCA_900067695.1 Picea abies
CGTCAACTAGCAACAACCACTTTTTACATAAAAGTGGTTGTTGCTAGTGGGATACTGCAATGAAAGTTGAGCCAACATAGCATCGTCACCCTACACGTCCATCGAAGGCAACATCCTCACCCCACATCTCCATCGACCCTACACGTCCATCGAAGGCAACATCCTCACCCTACATCTCTATCGAAAATATGTCGGTTTCTCCATCGCCTCCTCCTTCTCTTATGAGCCCGAATATAACAGAAAGTCGTGTAGTCTTACCCTCTAAAGCCTGTATTAAAAAATCTCCAAACTCAATATTTTCAGAAATAAAGCCACGAGTTAAATCTCCATATTTTTTTACAGCATTCCGGAAAGGAAGCAGAAAATTCGAAGATTTCATCATCACCCACCTTGGAGGCTAGGAATTGAACTCAATTTAGTCATTCTCCATCTTGTTCCACATAAGAGAACCCACATTGTCAACCAAATAGTTGATGTAAGACATATCTCCAATAGCCTGATAAAGACATGTCCCTACCTAAAAAAGCTCATTCTGCAGAACACAACTACACCATCATCAACAAGAAGAATACCCACCAAACAAGTACCATCCCAGATAGAGGTAGTGAGGCAGGACAACACTAGGGAAGATGGACGGGGGGGCGACACCAGACTGCCAAAAAAAAACCTGGACTTGCAAAACTTAGACTACACCGTTGTTGTGTCAGAGTGAGCCAAAATGACTAGTCAGAAATTTATTATTTTTAGTTTATTATTTAGTTACAACAATTTTTTATATAATAAAATACACCAAGTAATATGCTGTCAAAATAATTGACCACTGCACCAAAGTATTGTCCCTAATCAGAGGATTTAATTACAACAATTTTAATATACTAAAATGCACCAACTAATACGCTGTCAATGATATACCACTGCGTGATAGACCACTGGGTGATAGACCACTGCGAAAGCTATCTAATAAACCATCAAAATAACAAAATGATACGATGAACCCGTATCCCATTCTGGAATGACCAAATCGATCACTATGAGGTTAATTGCAATCAATAAACCGTGTGGGGTTCATTGCCGATCAACATTATAACATATAAATGCCATAATCAGTGGATGATTTTTATGAGTGGGTGCATGTTCAATGACATAATCAATAAACCATGCGGGGTTCATTGCCGATCAACGTTATAACTTATAAATGCCATGCTTTTTCTGAAACATACTCGATCGAGTCTGGGTCACTGCCAACAAAAATCAGCACGGTTTTTTTCCCTAAGTAGAGGCATACGCGATGGATTCTTATCATAACGTAATTATCAAATGATAATGAATGGAATCATAACTTAATTATCAATTCATAATGAATGCCGTATATTAGTATATTCTTTTTAAGTAAAAAATAATTTTTGGTTTTAATATTTTGTATTTTAAATATTTTTTTATGAAAATTTCATTATAATATCTTTTTAATGCTAATTATTAAAAAGAATAATTATAATAAGTTAACTATCATTTCATAATGGAATCATAACTTAACTATCAATTCATAATGAACGAATGTTCTATTTTAAATCATTTTTATCAAAATTTTATCATAATATTTTGTTTTGATATTTCTATTTTAAATATTTTTATCAAAATTTTATCATAATATTTTTTTAGTGTTAATTATTAAAGAGAATAATTATAATAATTTAATTATCATTTCATATTGACTAGAATATATTTAATATGTAATATTTTCAATATTTATCATCCAAATTTTATTATAATAATAGCTTAATGCTATTAAAGAGAATAATTATGCCGAAGGAAAACCTCTCAACTAGTGGAAAAGTTTTTGAAAATCACCATTTTCCTCTACGTGTGGAGTCCTTTGAAACCACCTATCTCATCACCTTTAAATTGTCATAGAATCACTGCAAATTTCATAGAGGTGATGATGTCTTCTCTTGACACTTGTTTTGTACAGAAAAAACCAGGAAACTGACCTCCTTTTACTCCACATCATGGTGGTGAGAACCCACGCTCAAATGTCCACCCCATTAACCATGAAATGTCCACCCTTTTCTCTTACAAAACACTTTGGAGTGACTTCTTCTTTGAGCCCTGCCAATCCAGGTTATTGCAAGAGATTACCACCACTAGTCTAAGTTCTTCATTAGTTCCATTAGTTGAAGATCTGTTTGATACCGACAATGCTCACAATGAAAAAATCCCACCCGTGGAAAATGTTGAAAAATTTGAGAAAGTGGTCTATGGGGTACAAGGATATTTCCCTCTCCCATTCTTCTTCAATGAAGAAATACAATGAAAATTGAGGTGAGAAAAGAGAAGAGGATCTTCATGGTGGAGCCTCAAATTCTCGACACTGGATTATTTCATCCCCTCATGGAGAAGGCTACTGTCGACATGATTGCTTGGGAATCTAATAGCAGAACACATCCTTCATGTATGGACTTGGTCTTATTGGATTGAGATGCCATATTGTTTGAGTATATGCTTTGGATGGTACATCAGATGACCCGTCTCTCCATTATCTCAATCTGGATATGCTCTTTGGATGGTACAACACGATGACCTATCTCTCCATTATCTCAATCTGGATATGCTCTTTGGTTGGTACACCACGATGATCCATCTCTCCATTATCTCAATCTAGATATGCTCTTTGGTCGGTACACCACGATGACCCGTCTCTCCATTATCTCAATCTGGATATGCTCATGGAGTTTTATGCCCAATAAGACTTCAACATCCATCTCTTGATTACGTTCACTTTCAGGTCTCTCACATATATGAGAAATTGTAGCATTTTATATTCTTAATCTGAGAAATAAATTTGCTGGCATGCAATTTAGTGTTGTTATGAGAAAAAATGATAGATGAGATCTCTTTTACCATATTAATTTTCATTCAATTTTATGAAGAGGCACTCTAATGGTTAGAATATGATTATTATCTTCTTAGGTATAATAGATTGGGGTAGGATAATGATGCAAACCCCCTATGGGTAGGGGTTTGCGTGACCTCCCACTCTAGGAATAAACCATACAGGAGTCAAAGTGGCTCATAGGTCCTCACAGAACCCTTAAAATCCTACCACAATCCTTTTATTTTCCTACACAACGTGGAAGTTTGTACTCATGAGGGTCTTCTTGATCGAGGGGAGTAGTGTACGTGACCTCAAGCCTAATTTGGAAGTGTTTACTCCAGAGCTCTGGAACTTAGAGACTTTTCTCTTGTAGACAAACTCAACGAAGAAAATTCTCCTCAATAGGCGAACCGACAAACTCTTAAAGAGTGGAGGGATCAATAGTCCACACTCCTTAGCACGATCTACGACTAAGAAACACTTAAGGGCTCTAGGCTTTAGGACTTTTTCACACGAAAACAATTGTCACGCAAAGCCTTTCAAATAGTTGAATTCCAAACAACTCAGAAATCTACATTCCATGTTTACCCGCCAATTGACGGTCGAGATTAAATATAGACTTCAAGACTTTGAGAGATTCTCCAACCCCGCATGACAACGACTAAATTTCCCCGAAGTGTCGAATCCCCGAACCACTCAAGGATCCAACGTCTCACACTCACCCATTGATCTACGATGGAGACTCACTACGAGACTTCGGAGCTTCGAGACTCTTGGCCTCACTTGCAATAAACCACTTAAATTTTGTGTATATGTGATGTCTAAGTACTTGGGGGTTAACGACTGCGCTCCTTCTCCTTGATCGAATGCATTTGAGGGATTCTGACTCCTTCTGAGAAGATCTCATCCACTCGGCCCTAAAATAAAGGGATTTCTCCTCTACTTGAGTTCTTCCTTGGAACCTTATACTCGGTATCACTCCTGAGATTTATCACTTGAATGAATAAGACTCTAGAAAACACTTTGTGCTTCTCTCCTCAGTTTAGACACTTAGAAATATATGGGCCGACACACTCCTTGCACTAACTCTCTTGAGATGGATCAACATTTAACGAAGTGTTGGATTTGTGCACTCCTTACACTTCGACTCTCCTCATATCTTTGACATTATTCTAAGTGTAGGCGCACTCCGTGTGCTCACTCTCTGTACACTTACACTATCTCTCCTAAACTTCTTAACCTATAAGCGGTTTGACCTCCACACACCTTGTGTTGACACTATGCACTCTTTGCACCAAGATTATCATAAGAGAAACAATTTAAACTTATAACTGAATCAAGGACTCATTCAATAAAACACTGAAATACACATTCATACACACAGATAAAAACACAAAATTTACTCAGTTTCAAAAGAACAAACAAGTTCAGAGTCTCATCAAATTGAAAGCAATTATCTTCTTCTATATTTCTTCAACAATAATTTACAAGGTTTTTTAGCAACCTTCAGCAACTTCCTTTGGGAATATATTACATTGATTTATACATGAAGGGGGTTCTCAATGCTCCAGAATATTCTAGTGATTTCATATCATAGTTAAGCTTCCTACGAGTAAGTTGATTAAACTAAATGAACAATTACAATTGAGATATGAGTCAATGCTCAAAATCTGTACAATCCTATAGGAATTAATGACAATTACAACCTCATGGAGCATATGCAATGGCTCTATCCGGAAGATCTCATGGGATCTTTTATTACAAATTTATCAAAATTTAAAGTGATGCTCCCTCCTTGGGATCCAAACTAGTTAAAATGTGCTACGCTAGATGTTGAGTCATCTTCCACTATGCCTCATTAAATGATGATGGTGATGCTCCTACATCATAATCCTATCGACAAAACATTCATGGAGTCATTTCCATGAGATTCTCCACTTCCTCTCCATTCTTCTATATGTATTCTTTGGTTATCCAACTCACATCTTATGTTGGATGGTTTTTCCATTTAACCAGATATTCATAATAAACTTTTTTTCTGGTTCTCTTAGCAATTATTTGATCTAAAATATTTTATATCTAATGCTTCTCTTCTATGGGCATCTGTCGCATCCACTGAATCTCTTCTTGATCATCTATCCCTTCTATGTCATCCATATTGTAAGGGTATAAGTCTACTACATTAAATATTGGTGAAATTTCAATGTCTTCTGAGAGTTCAATCTCATAAGCATTTGCAACAAATTTTATGAGGATTTAACAAGGTCCTATCTTCTTCATCTAAATTTTATTATATTTCCCTCTTGGAAATATTTCATTCCTTAGGTTTGCCAAGATTTGGTCTCCAACCTCAAATTTTACCTCTTTTCTTCTCTGATCTATTATGTTCTTGTATCTCTGGATGTTATCTTGTAGTTTTCCTTTAATTTGTTCATGTAATTTTTGTATTTCTACAACGAATTCTTCTGCTCCTCCACTTCAAAACTCAACTTGTCCTAAATAACTCAATTATGAAATTCCTCTAGCATGCATTCCATAGACTATCTGGATCTTACCAATACTCTTGTTTGGTGAGTCATTATATGAAAACTCTTCTTGAGTAAAAATTTGATCCCACTAACTATTATGTTTAGTTACCAAACTTCTTAGCAGATCCCCTAAGATTTTATTCACTACCTCGGTCTGTACATCCGTTTGAGGGTGATACACTAAACTGAAAGAAAAATTTGTCCCCAACTTCTTCCATAAAATTCTCCAAAAGTGTCCCACAAATTTGGTGTCTCTGTCTGAGACTATACTCCTCGGTAACCCATGCAATCTCACAATCTCCTTGAAAAACATATTCGATATGTGAGTAGCATCACTTTTTTTGTGACATGGTATAAAATCCACTATCTTTGAAAATATGTCAACCACCACAAAGATTGAATCATTTCCGATATTGGTTCTTGGAAATCTCAAAACAAAATCCATACTTATAAAATCCCATGGCTTGTATGAAATAGGAAATGGTTGATACAATCCTATGTTCTCATGCTTTCCTTTAGCATATTGGTAAATTCTTCATTGTTCCACAAACTTCTTCACATTAGACGTCATGCCCAACCAATATTATGAAGAAATTAACTATGTGTATGTTTTATCATGGCCAAAATGTCCATCCAATCCTCCACTATGTTTTCCCTTTAGTAAATTGTCCCCCATTGAGCATTTTGGGATACAAAATTGGCTTCCTTTGAATAACAATCCTTCACTAGTAAATTTGGGTCATTTTTCGATGACCATTTCGACACTCTCACGACTTTATATTGTGGAAATTGTGATGAATATTGGGCCCCTAAAATGTCGCTTCACGTATCGTGGAAAGTGCGACAAACTTGGGATAACATCATAATAGCAATGAGCCAAGGAATTCGTCGCAAGAAAGACGACTATGGTCATCATCACAAGAATGAAAACCAAGGAATATTGTCGCAAGAAATACAGCAAAGGATGATCATCACACAAATGACAACCAAGGATTCTCGTCGCAAGAAAGACAACCTGACTAGTTCTTGCAACGAAATAATCAAGCATATGGTGTCATCGATGGTAACGATAGTTCGTCGCACTTGTGATGAACCTAGTAGTTCTTGTGACGAACTATCAATACTATCTAAGGACCTCTTCATCGCAAGAGAAACGACCCTGGTAATTCTTGCGATGATTTTTTCTTCTCAAGAGCAACGAACAATTGATAGTTGCGACGAAGTATTCATATTATTGATGTTCGTCTTCGTCTCAAGTGAAATGACCTATCATGACTTCTGTGATGAAATATGCGTCGCAAGAGTGATGAGCGGTCGATAGTTGTGATCAACTATTCATTCTATCTCCGATCATCTTTGTCGCAAGAGCGACGGAATATATCTATTTTTAAAATATATATATTAAAGATTAATGCAAGAATGAGGTGTGTGGATGTTAGTATGGTCATTCTTTGCAAATATTCCATATGGATATCTTTCTTCTCTTGACACAAGCACTAGATTATGGAAAACAAATTTATGAAGCTATTCGGAAAAACAAAAACAACAAGAACAAAGATTTTGGGAAAAGTATCATCTACAAAAGTCAACTAACATAAATTTCTTATGAACAAAAACGTAAACAACACAGAGTCATCACCAATACTAACTGCCATTCATTCATACTAACTACCATTCATTCGTAGGGAGGTGTATAAACAATCTTCCATGCCAAGGGAATATGAAGAGTCATGGAATTTTGCATCCCATATGCTCATATCTTGATTAGTCATAATAGTTTAAACTTCACACATTTGGAATATGAAGAGATAAAGCACTCAACAACCAATTATGGTGGTTGATCTTGCTTGTAGTATTCTTGTTGAGTTTTCTATCTGCATTGGCGCCCCTGCACCAATACAAGTGTGTGCATCAACATTAAGGTACAAACCACTATGCCCAATTATATGCACACAACACGACTCGACCCACCACTCTTGGAAAACATCAAAACTACAATTTTAATGTGCACACATGGACGTAGACAACATTTCAAAGATAAGTGTTTCTTTAGTGTAGGTCCTCCAATCATACTCAGTCAATCTGTGATTCTTTTATGAATCAGACACCTTCATATAACCCAAACAAAAAAAAAATCATTCTACACAGATTCCGAGTAATTTCTCCGAAGTCTCTCCCATGTTTTTATTGAGTCCAAGTCAAACTCTAACTCTCGAGCCTCGATGATTTTTGTGATTTTGGTTGTACTCATGTGTGAATATAGTTATACTAGTGGATATATCTCAACTTTCTCTGTATGTTCTTTTCGTGTCATTTTAAATTTTGTACTTAGAAAACTGTAATTACTGTAGCTTGATATGGTTATCTAAAGGAAGTAAAAATTAGAGCATAAGACAACGACTTGTATGTGTAATATTTCATTGTAACTCCCTATAAATGAGGCAATTGTTCAATGTTGCTAGTATGTTGCTAGTTATGCATAACGATCACAAACAATGGAATTATTAATGCTTACATTTAAACCGTCGTTTATTATTTTCGCTTCAAACAAAATTGAGAGATCATCTATGTTATCAATGAGACAACAAAATTATAAGACACTACTTGAATTTGGACATGTGTGAGTACGTTTTCTAAATGAATTCTAAACATGCCCTTGATAATGATTATTGAAATTGAATCATAGACATCACAAGCTCTACACAGTAAACACAACAACTCAAAACAAAATTGTATATGCATATGCCAATGCCAATTTCATATGTTAATAGTCCACCCTAGCTATAGGATTAGTTTTATCCACAACACAACTTGTAAATCCATTGGGAGAAATCCTTGAGTTCTTCTCATTAGGGTAGAGTTTCATTTCTTTCTTTTATGGCTATGTTTAGGGTTCTTTGTTAAGTTTTCAATTTGATTACCTTCCATTATAGTAATCAAATTTTCAAGGGTTATTTGAGGGTGTTTTGGGATAAACCTATATGCACCTTTTCTTTGTAATAGAGCATACACATTGGTTTCCTTGACTAAAGGAGCATACATTTGTTTTTATTATTAAATCTATATATTTTTTAATTCGAAATTGATAAGTTGAATATTGTTGTTAAAAAAGATAAGTTGAAAAGTGTTCATATTATTATACCTGTGGTATATAACATTCCATATGTTAGTGACCATCAATTACTTGAAGTTTGACCATCAGTTATGCCACACAATCCTTAACACAACCCTTAACATGATTGGATTTTTCTCCCGTTTCGAACTAATGACTTTAACATCATAAAATGCCTTAACAACACACTCTATCACCGACTATCCTACACCTCTAGGATAATTAACAAATTATTATTATTAAAGTATAACTTTTAGATTAAACTTAACAACTATCTAACATTACTCAATCTCAAGTTTACTCTCATGCTGAGGACTTTAGTTCAAATTCAAAGTTATTGCATTGATAATCGCATCCGTTGGATTCCAATAAGGTCTTCTGTCATGGGGCAATATCAAGAAGACAAAATCTGACCTTAAACCATCGCTGCCTCAAATCCGTGTCCTAGGTTCCCACCAGACTACTGGGATTAAGAGCCTATTCGGTACACAGTTCGGTCACAATGTTGTAGCGCAGAAGAACATAAGGAAGGAACAGATCTAACAAGGGAATTAGTTGTTTGCATTTAAGATACGTGTTGTGACAAGAATTTCTGCTTTTTTCCGTCTGAATAGAGGGTCGGTAATATGATTGACATCAAATTATATCCAAGGGATGGAACAACGTGTGCAAGTATAATGGACTTATGATCGAGAAAAGATGGCACCATAATTATTTATTTATTTATTAACTACCAGTGCTAATAAGATCCTCGGCCTGAGTGTTATGACCCAATTATACAATCTTAACTGAATTCTGCTATCATATTGAGCACACCTAGTTCAAAAAATAATCGGACAGAGATCACAATTCTTTGCATTCTCAAACCTTACAAATTTATGACTTAGCCACAATTTGTTTGATTTATAAGGGATAGAGGAGGCTTACAGGGTTTCAGTTGTTTCATTTTTTTTATTATTTTATTTAAGAAAGAAAAATACCATTACATGGGAGCAAAGATATATAACTGAGTAAAATCTATGATGGGAAGGGAAAACGTTTTTTTAAGGGTGGATAGTCACCAACAATGAAGTATCTTTTGGCACTACCAAACTGAGAACATTATGAATTTAACAACGCCGGGTGCGATTATTAGTGGAGTAAGGTGGTGAGATCCATCTATTCCCTGAAATTGCAAAGACATAAATGGACGTCAATTTGCTAGTCTGACGGTGAAACGAAAGTAACATTGCCCAAATTCACTTTAACCCTAGTTTTTACAGGGGCACATCTTATCCACACTATGTTGAAAGAGCACGACAAAAAAAACTGTGATCCTTGGCATTTTATTATGAGTTTTATCTTTTTTAAATGCAATATTCTTATGACTTCAACGAGTTGATGGCACAGCAAAACTGTTATGACATGTTGGAAACATGAAGAAATAACAATGCATAACAATATTTTCTTTTATTGCAACAAGTATGTGGATAGGAAAATCTTGTTATATTAACTATTTGTTTGTAAGTTTGGGGAAAGTGGATCATGGAAAAGAAGAATAATTTCTTATGTATAGTTTTGATTGAAGAAGTTAAGATATTACTGGGATTTCTTTAAAATGTTATTTAGATTCTCAAAAAGCATTAGGAGAACCCTTCCAAGATCATTGTAGTTTTAATGAATTTGAAGGTTACAAAGGTTAGTATTGTGACAAATATTTTGGATATACATAGGGAAGTACAGGAGAAAGTGTTTTCATATTCAACCCATTGGGTGTCACAAAGGTGGCAGATTCTTTCATGCCATGATGTTTTGGGTATTGTCCAACTTTCAGTTTAACCATGTAGTTGTTGATCCATTTTTTTAACCAATCTAGTATTATATATAGTTACTATTAGTATTTGTTTTACACTTTTCTTAGCCTACTTTTCTCTCTTCTTTTACATCAAAAATATTCCAAGCACTTAAGCTTTTTCCAAAATGCGAATGCAAAATCTTAAACACTCTTTTAATTACCCAGGTGTACAACCTGTCAATCACCCAAACACTTTACTTTGTTTCCTTTTCCATTTTATTTTGATATTTAGTGAATTTCAAGTGATGCGGATGCATACCATCTCTTAACTTTTTTTCCTTACTCCCCATAACTTTTCCGTTGATAGGTATGCATGTTCGCAAGTCCGCATTTCTCCCAACACTTAACCATATTAGCAATTTTAATGTGAACATTGTGACCCTTTTCCAAAGATTGTTTCAAAAGCATTTATGTCTGCAACCTCGCAACTCTGCAACGTCATGTTATAATCTTAGAATTTCCCCATACATTATTTTACACCTCCATTCTTAACACTTTTCGTCAATCATACCATCACAAAACCATTTCCAATCAAATTAATTACCCCTTCCACATCATCCATAATGTCATTATTAATGCACAATGCATCGATTATAGGTTGCAATAGATCCAGGTCCCATGAAAATTGATGACATTTAAAGCATGATCTACGATTGATTGAGTTACCAAGGAAGTATGTAGTGGGAATTTAAATAAAATAAAAATTCCAATTTGTAAGTATCAAAACTAGCACAACCTTTGTAAAAAGAAGAAAGGATGTCAAGTAAGAAGAAGTATTTTTAGGAGATAAATTTAACACACTAGGTCGTGAAGATCAATAGTTACAATGGTCCAAGGAATACAAGTACTACAACTCTATTCCTCTAGTTAAGAACAAGACAAAACTAATATGTACCTTAGCAATAACATTGGCATGATGTGTTCCAGAAGTAACTGTTATGAAAGAGATTATTCAATGGTGTGCAAATAAATTTGTTTTTGAATGAAGAATCATTCAAATGAAAGGTCGTCAACCCATTTCTCTACCTCCTTCAACATTTTCTTAAATCTTACGACTCTTTGCACCAACTATGAGATTCAAGAGCGAGGAAGTTGATGAATTTTTGAAGAAGCATAAGGGAGGGAAGATATTGTTGAACAACTATTTTGAAGATCCAACTTGTAACCATGACACTTCTAAAATCAAGGTAAATTTGCTAAAATACTTGTATAGATAATTTTATTGGTTATTTGCCAGCATTCTCGGTTTGGAAACCACTATGTTTGTAAAAATAAATGTTATATATGCTATACATTATTCCCTGCATAAATTTTTTATCATCGATTAGGGTTATCTCATCTCAAATGAAATTTCTTTCCGACTGAATAACCTCAAAGATAGCCATAAATTCTTAATGGATTCTTACCTCATTTTCACCATTTATTATGCCCATGTTTTTGAAGATTTACCAAGGGAAAATCACGTGTATTTTAAGTTAGAACAAGTTTATGTGGGATATTCAAATTTATACATACATAAGACCAATACAGTTTCTCGCCAGATAATTTCATCTTAGAGTTCAAAAGGCTAATATTTAGATAGAGCACATCAAGGCTATCCATAGAGGCAACTTCCTTTCACATTGGAAAAGGGATTTATGAGTTGTTCGAAGAATTCAATATAATCATAGTATTTGGTAGTAAGGAGAAATATTTCCTTTTACTATTTTATACATCATACAAACTCTTTGTTGGAGAAGCATGCAAGGAATACAAAACTTGGGCATGTTTCTTCCATGAAAAAAGGAAAATACAGTTTATACCATCGCCATGGGAAATTGGGGATTGCATTGTTAAACATATACCTCGCCTAAATGAGTTGGAAGGACATCATGAACAGATGGGTTTGAAGGAAGCCAATCCTATTGAAGGTTTTGACCGAGATAAAAAAATCACTACACATATGAAGTTAGTAGGGTATTCATCACACACCATCAGATTTGAACAGTTTCAAGAAGGTTGTGGAGATCATTTGGATCTTCGGGAACTAGCGACCTACCAAAATTCAAGCAATTCCAGAGAAGTAAATAGTACAAATGAGATATACAAAAAAATGGCAGAGAAAAAACAAATCAAAACCCTAACTCGCTAGCAACGTCTCAAAGAAGCACTCCATCCAGAAAGAAGAGAAGAACTAGTGGAATGGATACCATAAAAACACCAGTTGGAGTCTTAGATGAAAGTGGAGATAAACACCCACCAAGGAAAATCCTTGAGAAAACACATGTCGCATACACTCCTATAAAAAGAAAAATAAATGTATCATTAGTGGAAATAAACACATAAGATGTCCCAAAACTTCCTTGTTCCATGGACATGGATGAGAACATTGAAACACGTGATTGTTCTACACAAAGTTTGTTAGATACAAGGTAAATAGTTGATGCTATTATGACTCAAGATCCTAAGATATTTCAAGAGGAATCTGTCACTCTGCACCACGTGGCTTACAATCGTGAAACCAAAAAATTGTTCCTATAAAAAGTTAATACCAAGAAAAAGAATTCATCTAAATGATGGAAATCTTCAACTGACTTGGATGGAGTAGAACCATCTTAAATTGAAGAATTTCATGGAGCTATTGGAGATGCATTAAAACAATCGATTGACAAAATGGAAACAAAGAATTTGGAACTAAAGAAAAGGGTAAAAGAATTAGATGGTTTTTTGGTACCATCACCATTATCTACAGAACCTTTAAGTTATATGCAACCCATACTTGAATTGGAGGAGATACCCAAAAGTTGTACGAAATACAAAGGTTCATCAAGTTTATTGTAGGTCGTAAGAAAATACGTTGGTGATGCCATACAAAAAGGGGTTGATATAATCTAGGAATTTAGGAGCTTTCCCAAAGTATTGCTAGTGTTTCCTCCAAAATAGAGAATTTCAAATAATATCTGCAGAAAGATTTGCAAAATTATGAAGGATTTTTCAAGAAAGTCATAAACACATTTTCGACCAAAGTCTCAAGTCTAAATGAAGCCCGAAGAAATGAAAAAAAAAAAAAATCACCTTATCGTATGAAGTAGATAAATGCATGTTGGTTAAAGAGAATTAAAGAGTTAAGAGAAATGATAAATGAAATTGAGGCCCTAAGGAACAGAAAGAGTAATCTATTTCTTAAACTTGTTTTTATTAAGTAATTAAATGGTCCTAATTTATTGATGGATACCATGATCTCAACCAAAAAATATTTAATGGGACAAATTAAAGAACTAAAAGTTTCTTCGGTTAACGAATTTACCGAAACCATATAAGTTTCTAAGGATGAAGTTCAAAATTGGTTAGTTAGGTATATCAACAGAAATCATGAGGTGGATGACACATTGCATCAATCATGGCTAGATTTAAGGGAATTCAAAAACCAACTATTTGATATTAAATCTAAACATGAAATTATCATGGTACCTTTAAGAGAACACATTGAGGAATGGTTGAACAAGGAATTAATAGAAGTTACTAAACTAGAAAATCAAGAAATAGTTAGAGAAGTTGTGCCACCTTCAGATCGGGAAAGGAGAGTACTGGAGTTGAGCACAAGCGATGTTTCAGATCATCGAATGCTCATTTATTCTCCTTCCCCCATACGAAATTGGCCCTACCACCGACCTTGGTCACCTGGTCGAGGGCCCATGCAATATGGAAAAATCCCAACACGAACCATCAGTAGAAATTGGCTAGACCCAAGAAGCTTCGAAGTTCGGTCAGTGTGGTCGGGGCTGACCAATCATGAATGACTTGGATCTTCGCTAGATCAACATGTACCCCATGCTCATCGAAAATTTAGCCTAGATATTGGACCATGTTCATGCCAAAAGAGAATTTTTCTAAGTTGGCATAAAGCTTGTGCTACTTAAGAGTGCTCAAGACCTGTTGAATATGCCACATGTGCTCCTCCCACGTTTTTCTAAAGATGAGGATGTCATATAAATATACTACCACAAAGGAGTTTCTTAAGGTCCTCAATACATCATCCATCAACCTCCTGAAAATGGCTAGTGCATTTGTTAAGCCAAAGGGAATGACTAGTCATTCGTAGAAACCTTCTTTGGAATTGAAGGTTGTCTTCTAGACATCAGTTGGTTCCATGGGAACCTGGTGGTAGCCAAACTTCAGGTCAATCTTACTAAAGAAATTTCCCCCCTGGAGTTGGTCAAGAAGGTCATCAATCCTCGGAATGGGGTAGTGGTTCCTGACCATGATTTTGTTTAAGGCTTTGTAATCAATGTAGAGTTTCCAAGTCTCATCCTTCTTCTGCACCAGTACAATCGGGCTTCTGCAAGGAGAGGAGATGGGTTTGATGTGCCCCTTTTGAAGAAACTCTTGGATCTGATGC
>CBVK0101923175.1:0-12444 GCA_900067695.1 Picea abies
AAGGTTCAATCGATACCCAAAGAAATACCACGAAAGTGTGGGGGAAAACGATCTAATTCCAGAGAGACGAATGTCATTTGCTGAACAACTACTGGCAGCTGAAAATATAGCCAAGGGGAAATAACAGGGGCGGGAAAGTGTTTCCAGATGAATTTAACCCGAAGTTGAAAAATTGAATGAATTAGGGTTCTTTAAAGAAAGTAAGAAAAGCTAGGGCAATGAATGTACTGACCTGGAGGAACCTGGTGCAGTCGGATTCTAGAGTTAATGAGAGTTTGATAAAGCTCCGTCTGAGTCTCTGAGAAGAATCCATAGGCAGAGAAGTGATAGTCATTAATGGATCTGCAGCCATCGCTTCCTCCATTAACATCGATGATGTTAAATTTGTAAAGTAAAGCAGGGCCCATGGAAGTGACGACGTAAGGATCGAAATGAGGAGGTAGGGGACAGCTCTGCATATCCCACCACACTGATGCTCTTCCTGCTGCTGTTATCTCCATATCCTTCCCTGTGTCAATTCCTGTGTACTGGTATTGACGATCAGAGAAAGGAATACAATAGCACTTCCAAGGAGATGGATCGCATTTCAGAGAAATGGGTTCCAAAAAGCGTTCAAACGGATCGATGCGCTTGCTGCCAAGAAATCCGAATGTAATTGTGCATACGATAAATAGACTCGCGGATCTCGAGGGCCATTGTAGTACATAACTTGGTGTCGAAGTTATTCATGGTGGTCACATCATGCAAGTATTCTAGATTCCCAGCTACCATACTCAACAATTCAAGTTTAATCTGTTCGTTAGTCTATGCCGCAGATTACTTGCGTAACCATTCTTTAAGTAGCAATTGTAGAGGGATTGGGTGTTCAAGAAGAATTTCACAGTGCTGCATTGATGACATTATATTTTGGATAGTACTGTTTCAATGTTCTAGATTTAACAAGATATATAACATTTAAATGCAATGCTTACTGAAACTGAAAAGCAGTTATAACATTTAAATGCAATGCTTACTGAAACTGAAAAGCAGTATTAGCCCCGTGGGACAGCTCGGGACAGCTCAGACGGTAAGACAACCGTATCTTTCTTCAAGAGATGGGAGGAGGTCTTGTGGTCGAATCTTGCTGAGTCTCTGAGATGGATTTTGTAATACTGCTCTGTAAAAATTTTATATACTGTTGAATGTAAACAAGAAACTTCCCCATGAAAAAAAAACACTTAATACTTTATATTTTTAAAACTTTATATACTGTTGAATATAAACGAGAAACTTCCCAGTGAAAAAAAAAAAACTGAAAAGCAGTGTTATTCAGTACGTAATGCTTTATATTTTTAAAGTAAAAAATATGTGAATAAAAAAAAAACTGAAAAGCAGTATTATTCAGTACGTAATGCTTTATATTTTTAAAGTAGAAAATATGTGAATAAGTAAAACAAAAGAAAATATGTGAATAAGTGCAAGCGAAGAAATTGATAAATGAAAAACAAAGTGAGAATCGAAATTCATGTGCATTATTAAAAGTTTAATATTTTTCAAAAACAAATTTGTGTGAATTGGTGAAAGATTAATATAAAAATAGGTAGTAGAGGGTAAAAGTTTTAGAAATATTGATTTTTTTCAGGGTTAGAAATCAGGTGAGAAATTGTTAGATTGGTAAATTTAAGTAAAACAGCTAAACAACCCCTAAAAATACATGCCAACCCCTAAAAATACATACATATAATATGATAAAAACAAAACCCATAAAAATACATACATATAATATGATAAAAACAAATTGTACATACATATAATATTATTAATATTTCAAGTGCATTGTTAATATCATACATAAATAAATAAATATGAAAAATATATAAAATATGTATAGAATGGAAAGTTGGTTGTAAAATGTAAGAATTTTGTTGGGAAGATAGTAAAATTTATTATAATTTAGTTGTCAATTTTTGTAGATTTATTATAATTATTTAAAAAGAATTATTGATGGTTTGGTAAAGTCTACGACAGTATGGATTTGAACTTGTAACTTTTTAAGAGGAAAGACATGTTCTTAACCATTAGGCCCATTATAGTTGTATAATTATTTTAATCAATTATTATAATTTATATTAACAATTATTTTTGAAACACTCGGAATACAATCCCGGCCAAATACTGATATGATGATTTATGTGGAAATGCAAGGGTACTTGTAGAACAAGATGACCGATGGATCTTTGTTCGGCATGGGCTTCTTGAGCTGGAGTGGTACAAGCAAGCGAGGATGATAATTCGAAGTGGAAGAACCAAGCAATTTCTTGTGATGATGATTGTAGTTAAGCATCGAATTCTCTCATGTGATCCCTTGAATGAAGCTTTGGTATGGTATTGTCCATTTATGTGTCAGCACACTATCTTTGGTGTTTTTAAAGAAAATAAAATACTATAAAAATGATGAGTATTTAAATATATAAACGAGAAAGTAAATAAAAATTAGTTTAATATAAAAAGTAAAAAAGTAAATGAAAAATTATAAAAATATATAAAATCTATAATATTAGTTATTTTAATAAGTATATGTCCTAATAAAAATATGTAGAATTGGTTATATCAAAATTAAAACATTTCATAAAAATATATAAAATTGGTCATATCAAAATTAAAACATCATTTAGAAAGTGATATTTAGAAAGTGATATATTGTTTTAAATTATTTTATTTAACAGAAGTCAATAATAACATGTAAAAATTGCAACTTGACAATTTTATAAAAAAAATCATATTAAATGTTTTTAATTTTTTTTTTTTAAATAAAGTTATACTCTCAAAAATTTGTCTCATCAATATTCTCTTTAACCAATTTAAAAAATTATTTTAATTTTCAAAACTTCAATTTAATAATTATATTTTAAAAACATGAAAAATATTTAAGAAATTTTATATCATCGAATAAAAAAACTTATAAAATAATTGAAAGAAAACTAATAAAATAATTGAAAAAAATAAATTTAAATTACAAATTTTCTAAAAATATAATTACATGACCATACAAACGAATAATATACTTAGATATGAAAGTGAAAAGATAAGAAATCACATTTAAGTCTTCATTTATACTTAAAGATATGAAAGTGAAAAGATAAGAAATCACATTTAAGTCTTCATTTAAGGTTTCCGTAGACAAGTCACTTTGACATTTTACAAAAGTTTTTATTACATAAACACGGAGTACCTCTTACATTGCATAACAACAACTAAGTAATGGCGCAATGGCCGTTTGGGGATAGATTTTATCGCGAAGAGACTTGATAGAACTTTTCTTTATGAAGATCTTGTTGATACTCTTGGCATCTATAGAGCCTGGGTGGAATACCCTTTCATCTCTGACCATTCCGATTCTTTTTTAGTTGGATCTTCCTCCTTTATTCAAGGCTTATTCGTTCAAGTTCACTTCTCTGTGGACTAAAGAGACTGAGTTCATTTTGATGGTGCAAAAATTATGGAAGGATCCTAAATATCTAAAGGAGACTAGAAAGCAAAAATATATGGTATGGAAACTGAAAGACTTGAAGGTCATCACCAAAGTTTGGTAAAAGATCGAAAGAAGAGCAAAAATGTTCAACTCTATAGTTTGGAACATGAGATTTCTTATAGGATTCAAAACTTGGCGGAGGGGTTATGTAATACTATGAAGGACGCGCCATTAAGAGATTTGGAGAATGAAATAAATAACTTGCTAAAAGAAATAGAGGAGCATTGGCGCCAACGTACTCGGGCTATCTGGATCAAAAGTGGAAACTTAAATACAAAATTCTTTCATAACTTTGAGAGTTACAGAAGAAATAGTAAATATGTTTGGGAGATACTTGGAGAAGAGGGGCAGGTTTACAAGGGTCAGGAGAACATTAAATCGGAAGCACTGAATCATTTCAAAGACTTTTACAAAGAACAGAGAGGCTTTGTTACCATAGATCAGATCAGGGTGGTCGCATTATTTCCAAAAATGACGGATGACACAGAAGCTGAGGTACTTTTCAAGCCTGTGGATAAGGAGGAATTAAAAAAGGTATTAAATTTTTTTTAAGTGGACAAGAGTCCTGGCCCGGATGGCTGGACAGTGGAGTCTTTTAAGAATCTATTTGATATTGTCGGGGAGGACCTCCTAGAATTGGTGGAAGAGTCTAGACTTAAAGGATTTATTACAGGAGCATTAAACTCAACTTTCATTACTTTGATCCCCAAAGTAAATAAGCCTAACTAGTTTGGAGACTTTAGACTGATCTCGTTGTGTAATCTCAGCTATAAAATTATATCAAAGATTATAGCAAATCAGATTAAACCAATACTGTTGAGATCTCTCTCAGAGGAGCAGTTGGGTTTCCTCTAAGGGAGACAGATTCAAGATGCCATTGACACTGTACATGAATGTATCCCTAGTATTAAAAAGAAGAAATCCAAGTCTCTAGTATTAAAGTTGGATTTACAAAAAGATTATGATTGTATTAACTGGGACCTATTGCGTTTGATCCTCCTTCATATTGGTATGGGACAAAACCTGACTAACTGGATTATGAGCTGTGTGGTTTCCACTTCATATTCAATTATGATTAATGGTGAGGCATCTGATTTCTTTAAAAGTGGTAGAGGTATAAGGCAAGGTTGCCCTTTATCACCTCTCCTATTTATCCTAGTAATGGAAGGTAAAGGTGAAGTGTCTGGTATTAAAGTGTCAAGGACTATAAAGATTCTTCATATGATGTTTGTTGATGATGTGGTCATTATGACTAATGCTAATATGCAGGAATGGTGGGAAATTGATAAGGCATTAAATTGTTTTTGTATTTCCTCGGGTTTATCTATCAATGAAACTAAGTCTACTTTTTATCAAGTTGGATTGTCGGATCTAGAGCTGTTACATTTTAAGGCTACATTCCCTTTTAAATTCTTGGAGCTGGATCATGGTTTCAAGTATCTGGGGTTTTTTATTAAGTCAGGATTTCAATGTATTGAAGATTGGGGTTGGTTGATTAAAAAGGTGGAAAAAAGGATAAGTAATTGGTGCTATAGGTGGTTGTCGATAGGAGGATGTTTCACTCTTTTGAAAGAAGTTTTGGAAAGTCAACCAATATATTGGTTGTCACTTGCGGTGGTCCCCTATTCAATCCTGAATACATTGAGGAAACTAATGTATAACTTTCTGTGGAAAATAAACAGTGATTCGCATCAGATGCATTTGTGTAACTGGGAACAGATTACGCTTCCAAAAACCTTTGGAGGTTGGGGCTTTCGAAATATCTTTGATTTCAGTAAGTCTTTGGTCGCAAATAATCTTTGGAGAGTACTTAATGGAGAGGGAATTTGGCATAGAGTTATTTGTGACAAGTATATCCACAATAAATCGGTGGTAACTTGGCTCAGATCATTTTCTTTCTAGCTTAATGGTGCATCTAGAATTTGGAGTGGCTTGGTAAAAGTTATCTATTTTATCACACATGGATTATGCTGGAACCTAGGAACATGTCAACAGATTGCTTTAGGAAAGGATTGGATTTTGGGGATGGGAAATTCCTCTTTCCTATCAACTAATTTGATATCTGCTTTAAATCATAAGGATATCAAGATGCTCGCCCAGGTCAGGATACGCATAGAAGATCAGACTCCTTCATCCCACTGGTTGAGCAATTTTGATTTGGATCTCTCCGCTGAGATGGAAAAGGAATGGGATTAGTTTATACATGTGCTTATTAATTCAGGTGCTCTATTACATGAAGAATAAGACAAATTAATGTGGACTGGAGGCAATGATTCTAGAATTCCATCAGTTAAAAACTTCTATTTGAGCATCATTAAATCAAAAAATTTGATAAGGGTGGAGACTTGTTAGAAGATCCATCTAGAAATGGAAATTGCAATTAAAGATCAAACTATTCCTCCGATTGGCTTAGGAAGGTAAAATTCTTACCCGGGACTCATTGCAGAAAAGGGGTTGGGCAGGACCTGGGCACTGTCCACTGTGTAAAATGGAATCAGAATCTATCTTTCATCTCTTTAAGTCCTGTACTTTTGAAACAACAATTTGGGATATAATGATAAAATATTTAAACTTAAAGTGTTACTGGACTGGGAGTACTCTATCTGATTGTATAAAAAACTAGTATGAGGACAAGTCTTCACCTACTCAGATATCAGCTCTTATTTGTTGTCATATTTGGCATGAACGAAATAAGGCTATCTTCGAAGAATCCATTCCATCAATTACGGTCGTGATCTATAAAACAAAGGCTCTAATAAACATAACCAACACACAAATGAGAGACAAACTTCCTCGAGAAATTATGATCACCTACAAAAGAGATTCCGCCTCAACCTGGTTCGATGGGGCAACACAAAATGATGGCGGCTTGTGTGGGGTTGGTGGTATTATTAAAACTTTGGAAGCTTTAGTATTTAAATGGACCTTCAACTGTGGCAGAGGTACCAATACCAAAGTCAAACTCTTAGGAGCTTAGGCTACTCTTTTTCTTGCAAATACTCTGTCAATTTCTCGTATACATGTATTGGGAGACTCGAAAGTAGTAATATATTAGCTACTTAACAAAGGTGATTTCCAGGTATCTGCGGTGGAAGGATGGAAAAATAGAATCAAAACATTATCTAAGTATTTTCTGTCCATTAACTACCAACACATTTTCATAAATTTTAATGTTGAAGCAGACAAGCTTTTGAAGCTGGCATTGGAGGAGACTGAAGGCATTTTATTCTATCATCAATGGATCAATGGAGCAAAAGGACCCATAAGACATATTAGAGTCCATTAATCAGTTTTGTGTGGATCTATTCCTGTGATCGACATTCTTTCTTTTGTTGAGACATTTGGGAGATTGTTTTTTTTGTCGTTATGATAGTGTCTGGCTTTTGTTAGATCAATTAGTTTAGAAAGTGCAGTGGACTGATCACTTTCATATTTTTCTTTTGAAAGACTGGAACTGAATCCTTTTGAATGATATTGTATTTGGATTCTCTTGGATGACATGGGAAATGTACAAAAAAATTATATGATAATATAATTAAGCAATTTTTTTCCTGGAAAAAATGTAAATGCACCCTTCGAAGTCTTAGAAGGAGCAATGTCTACAACTAACAATGACCATGAAAGGGTGTGGTGGGCTCATGATTATATGAGGTAATCTTAATTTATAGCAAACAAAACAATGTACATAAAGAAATTATCATTAAGTGTAATTTTAATTTATTTAATTAACATATTTTATAAATGGTTAAATGAAATTTTCCAAGTAATTTAGAGTAAATCATAAAGTTAGTTTAAGTGTTAATTGAATCTATTGGTGTTACTATGATATTGTTGATACCATCTTAGAAATGAGAAAGTGCTTTGAAAATTAGAATTATTTTATTTGAGAATTAATTTGTTATCTTGACAATGACCTTTATCTTCTTTTTTTTTGTTAACACCCATAACATACATCATGATATGACATTACGACATATACATTTGATTTGAATATCTTTGTGTTAGGAGAATTGTAGTTTGCAATTGTCTTTATGTTTATGTTAATAGTATATATCATAACAACGTGCGTGAAAAACAATCAATTTATTTTACCAAAGAAGTCACTCGAATTAGAAAACTACTTTGATATAAAGCATTATATGAAGACAAGGTTGAATATAATAGTTTGATTTTGATTTGTAATTGAACATGAAACTAATTTTTTCACTCTATGTTGAATATTACAGTTTGAATGTGATTTTTATTATACACAGACTCTATGTTGAATATTAAAGTTTGAATGTGATTTTTATTATACACAAATTGTTTATTATCTAATCATGAATAATGTGAAAAATTTCTATATTTTTTTAACAAATATGTTTTATATATATATATATATAACTAAATTCTAAATTCTAATAGTAAAAAATAAATGAAAACTTTTGATTGAATAAGCTATCATAAAAATAACTTAATTTTAAAAGTAAAAAAAAAATGAAAACTTAAGATTAAATAGCAAAGTTTAAATGTGATTTTTATGATAAAAGAGGAATGCAATCAATTAAAATTCTCATGATTCTCATGGTTTTGAGGAGTCTCTAAATATGCAAACATTCCATTAAGAATTAAGAATGTATGGAGTACAATCCATTACAACTAATTATGAAGAATTTAGATAAAAAGAGGTTGCCTCAATAAAATCATTAATGAGAAGGTAAAAGATGTAGAAGCTAACTAACTAAACATGAAATTATATATTTGGTAGAAAAGAAAGACATCCTCAACTATCAAAGAGCTCAATGGTTTTCAAGTTAAAGTTAACATGACGTTAAATCATAAAGAAAAGGAAAAGGAGGTAATGTAAAAGGGAAATTATATATTTGGTAGAAAAGAAAGACATTCTCAACCATTAAAGAGCTCAGTGGTCTTCAAATTAAACTTGACATGTTATTAAATCATATAGAAAAAAAAGGGGAAGGAGGTAATGTAGGTGAAACACCTCTACCCATATACTTTTTAGGAGCTTGGATCTTCAAGGAGGATTGACTTTTTAAGAAATGGAAAAAGATAAAAGACCACATTTTAGCTAATGATCCATTTTCATTTAAAAAAAAAGTTCAATGTGTGAACCTACTACCTGAATCACATGCAACTGGACCCTATCATCCCCAATGATCCATTTTCATTTAAAAAAAGGTTCAATGTGTGAACCTACTACCTTTTTAGATGAATCACATGTCACTGGACCCTATCATTCCCAAAGGAAGGTCTATTGAATTATTGAATAGATAAGGGTATTGAACTATTGAATAGATAAGGGTGGTGAGGGATAATGATTTGAAAGGAAAGTTATTTGATTTGCAATGGGTTATGATCATCCCCAATGTTGCTTAATTGTTGTTTCACTAATTTAATACTTTGGATATTAATAAATGCATTACTTAATGGTTAACTTAAACCATTGCTTTACTAATTTAATGTCTTGGATATTAATGCATGCATACTAAATGGTTGATTTAAGGTCACTTTTTAATTACAAAAATATGCATGTTTTATTTATCTAATAAATAATTTACATATTTATTAGACATTTTATATAAAAACTTAAAAAAAAAAACTTCAACACCCACTCAAAATTTAATGTGATTTTCATCCCTGGAATTTAGTATATAAGGTTTTTTTCAAAAATGTCCACATAAAGAACCGATCAAGGTTTGGAACTCGTTCTTCCATAGTCTTTTAAGCTCAATGCAAAAAAAATAAAAGAAATTTCCATGAAAAGATAATCTTCAACAATAATAGACTCCAAATAGGTACACGAAAATAAATCATTACTATTTGCATAATCTAATATTCATCTTAAACATCCTTACTTGCTTTTGGGTAGCATTTTGATTGTCTTGGAGCAACTAGATGAAGTACTCATTTTGTGTCAATTAAATCTTGAGCGTCGTTTTCTTTGTTTGCTAGCATGTTTGTGATTTGTGGGACTAGCCCATGGTCTAAGAAATCAGGACCCAAGGGAAACTAAGCCATCAAAATCACCCAGGCATCGCACCCGGGTTGGTCCACACCAACCCTTATCATGGTTGGATTTTGGGTGTCTCCTCCCAAATAATGCATAGTTTCGAGCTTGGTTTTCCATACAGAACAAGGTTGTTTGAAACCAATCGCGCTAACGAGACTTGACACTGAACGTTTATGGTTAATTTTGATGTTAATATGAATATTATAATAGTATGGAGAGTCTCAGAAGCGGCAATGCAGGGAGGATGTGTCCATTCATTCCTCTTATCACATGTATAATTTCCTCCAAGATATGTGCCCAACTGGAAAATCCAATAAACCTATTACAAACCACATCATAAATGATAAGTTTAGTTTGTAAAATATGCATCGTGAAATGCTTAAACTCACTTTTCACATAATCTAGATAGTGAATGACAAACTAGGAATTTTACACTGAAAGGGAAGGCACTTTTAGGGCCATTGTTGAGTTGTCACAATGCCTACAATTACAATAGAAATTTTGTCCAACATATGCTTGTAGGATTTAGTGTTATCATTTCTCAAAATCATATGTCTTTCTTTTGTAAAGAACCTAAGATTTGTAATAAGGGACTTGAAATCCACTCGTGTGGCATATAAAACATAAAGAGGCGTGTTGCACCCAAGACAGATATAACATATCCTTTGGAATATTTGTTTAGAGTCGTGTTAACATTTTTGTTAAGGAAATGGTAGAAGCAATCCATGCAAATAAACTTTGAAAATTTGTCAAACAAACATTACAGGAAATGTTTATGAAAGAATTTCCAAAGCGTTGGAACACACAATGGCCTTCATATAAATGACTCATTGTTGATTCAATTTTGGTGCAGTCATGTATGTATGAAAAACAAAACACACAAGCAAGGTTGCAAGTAGAATTAACACTTAGATACACAACACAATTCATAAGCATTCACGTAAAATTTAAATAAAAGCAGGAACCATACACACATAGGGAACAATTAAAATTACACCATCATAATTATTTTTCAATTCTCAAATAATTGTAATTTACAATATTTAAGCCTCAAAGGCTCGTTTTAGAAAAACATTGCAACAACGTGAATTTTCACAAAATCTGGCATTGAGTTCATTTGATTTCACTGAGTGATCTGGATTAATTTTATTATTTATCTATTCTTCTTCATATTTCTCCTTCTTAGTGTTCTTATCTCTTTCCTCTAACTCCCTTCTTCTTGTTGCAAAAACAAACTTTTCTATAGCTAGGGCTGACTATAACAGATCAAATTCGAAGAACAATGCTAAACTTTCCCTAAAATAGTCTAAGATATTATTTCAATAACTACTAGGTAGTTATAAGAGGTCTTATGCGATTACATAGCATAATTGGAGACGATCCTTGTCAGTTTTCCATGCTCCAATTTTCCTTGTTCCCGCTTTGGATTGTAGACCTCTACACACATAAACAAAAAACCTTCCTCAAGACTAATTGGCAGAAACAAAATGAATGCGAAATAATTACTTCAACTAAATTAATCATGCAAATTAGTTCCTTGACTAAACACTGAAAGGAGATTGAATTCAATGTAAAAAACTCATTATTTAGGGGAGGAAAAGAAGATATATCTTCATTTTATTATTTATAACAACAATACAAAATATTGTACTTGATTGTTCTACTGGTGCTATTTGTAACCGCCTTTTGGATTCCTCCAATCTCAGGTCACTCAGGACTGCAACACCTCCAGTGTTCTTCTCCTCACAAATAGGAGGAATATCAAGGGATCTTAGGCCTCATTGATGAAAACGGGAAATGAACTTTGGGAAACAGTGGTTTCTCAGGAAATGCAGGTCATAAAAACCTCGAGAATAATGGCTTGGTTTCTATGGGTTAGATTATTACTGTGGTATAACAAAAGTTCTTATGCCTTCCTTCTTTAGGTCTCTTTTTATACCATTTCAAGATGGTTGAGACTTTTTTTCTATAGGTTTTATTGAGTTATTGAATTAGTTTTCCTGTAAACCCTGCTCAGGAGCACACAATTTTTACATTTTTTATATTTTTTGGTACATTAAGATGCACTCACACCTTTCCTAAAGGAAAAGGGAAAGTACTCGAACCTTTACTGAGAAAGAGTAGTGAGTGGATTGTTTGGCAGGAAATTTTGCAGAGTTTTAGGAGAGCCCATGCAACAAAAAGGGAGATATGAAGGGATAATGGCCAATCACATGCAACTCAGTTACTGAGGTGGAAAAATATGCTATAATAGATGCCCCCTAACATGTGAGGCCAAAAGGGGAGCTGATGGTTGAAATATATTATCATATTGTAGAGGGAGCAACTAAGTGGGATTGAGCATAGTTCACCAAATTGCGGATTAGGAAAGTGCCTACAAGAGAAACCAAGGTATTGGGTCACTCTCTTCCTGAGGTGGCCATACCCATGCTTGGATGTGGATAAGCATGGCCACCAAATCAAGTACATTGTGGATCCATGAAGTGTGTGTGTGTGTATCAATAATGCATTCTTCAGGTTGAATGGCATTATCGTGTATGCAAATGAGCCCCACTTTGTCACAAACATTGTCTTGGCTTTGTCTTCTTCCATGATCTGCACCTAATGATAGCCTAAAAAGTCATCTCTGAATGAGTAAGATTCATTCCCACCCATGTTCTCCGATACTGATCCAGATTTTATGAGCAGAACAAAATGAATACAGATTATTATCAAAAGATGCTTAACACAAAATAACAGATATACAATAAACTAGTTTCTATTCAATAAGGAAATAAGCTGAAACTATAAAATGCAGCGGAAAACAAGCGTGCTAGAATGGAGGTGACTTATCTTTGAGAAGATATGTGAAGGATGCGCTCATTCGCAAGAACATGATTACAATGAGGCTCTCAAGGCCCTTTTACAATAAATAGGAATGTCA
>CBVK0101923185.1:0-20548 GCA_900067695.1 Picea abies
TCTTCCATAGATCTTCCTAGGGTTCCTGACTAAGTATGTGGTGGAATACTTGTGACAGTGCTATGAACACTCTGGTGGCTTGGAATACTCTAGTTGCTTAATGTTAATCAATCGATAGGAGGGATAATAGTACTTACTTATGTAGTCTGCATAGTTCCTAAAGTTTCTAGCTCTTCCCGGTGAGGCTCTTCATCTTTCCCTTCCTCTGTCCCAGTGGGTTTTGAATGCTCTTCATCTGTCAAATCTACCTCTTCTCCACTGTAGAAACCCTAATCCCCATCATTCTTCTTGAATAGGTTTGCAAGATGAACGTCTCTAAAATCTCTGCCACTACATGTATGTCCAGCTTCTGTGTTACTGTCATTGTCTGAATTCTTAAACATTAGTTTTTTCAAGTCCAACCAATATACTGTATCTTCAATATGTTCTTCTCATGCAATAACATCTTGATCCTTAACTTTATAAAATGTAAAAATGTTCCTCTGGTTCCCTTGAATAAATATCTCTCGGCTTGACTATATGATTCTACTTTGTCAACAACAAACTCGGTGATGTACCCTCCAACAGTGCTATCAACCCAATGATCTATTGCTCGTGATACAATGTTATCAACTCTCTTGACCTTCTTGATCACTACCAACATACAAACCATAGGAGGTCTAGATAGGATCTCAAACTGGGTATCTGCTAACCTAGCTAACCATTCATATAACTCTTGATGGATTACTCCAAAGAAAATCCCGTGTATATTAGTAAAGATATATCTCTCCAACCAATCCTTAGTACTAAGATTAGGGTTCTTGTTTTGGGCTTCAGGGAAGTCCTTTTCTTGATCCTCTATCCACTTTTGAATTTATGCCTTTAATGGAAACCACCTTGACATTCCCTCAAGAAGATTCATGTCCCGACAATGGAACCATTTGTTGGCACGAGAGAAGACCCATGGTTCAGCTCTAAGAGCGCACCAACAAGCCTTAACTACTAGCCCTTTCGGAAAGACCTATGAGGCAGATGCAGTCTCACCCAAAGTATCTATGTGGGGGTTGCAAGATAGAGATGTCTACAACTAGAAGAAATGTAAAGTGGGTTCATAGTGATCGACCTACAATGACCTAGTATTCTTTATCCTCTTATATCCTACTGTGCAAGTTCTATCTCAGATCTAACACATTATCATCATAGTAGCATATCAAATGACAAAGAAAAGAACATCAATCATACACAACACAATATATATGTGGTTCACCCTCTCTCTAGGGCTACGTCCACAAAACCGTGCTTTATGATATATTAAGATGAAAGCATATAGTTCTGATCTGTTCTCTTAACCAACATATCTTCTCTCTTTTCCTCTTTGTCTCTCCCCTTCCTATGCACCCAACTGTAGTACTGATCTTCGCACCCAGCTGAAGATCTTACAATACCAGAAGTCTCTCACACTTAGCACTTCTCTCTCTCACACAACAATAATCACTCGTAACCAAACTAGAATGAACAATAATGATATTACCATCAACAACAACCCATCCCAAGTCCTTTAGACCTCTATTTATACATTACAAACACTCATCCACATCCTTAGGCCGAAACCTAGGTGTCCAAAACCGTAGATACCAAAACCTTAGGTGTCTAAACCCTATGTCAACTTGACTCACATTTTGAGGGCTTCGCCAGCCTGCCTTTCCTTCCTTATCGCGTGGTGCCCCAACGCATCCAATGGTGGATTTCTCCACTCACTGAGTTGGCCATGATCCTTCTTCCTTGTTGATCTGTCATCCTTGATATCCTCATCCAATGACTTGCTTTCTCAGACTTCGCTCCATCTTTTCTTCTCTTCTGCTTACTTCAACCCAATAATAGTCACTATGTCTTCCATGCAGTTTGCATTTTTCCTTTTCTTCCTTGGTCTTCGCTTGCTTCCATACCCAAGGGCCAACAAGACATACATTTGGTCCAATCCATATATGAAAAGGAAATTTTGTTTATTATTCATGCCTTGGATCTCTCATGTTCTTATCTATTGGGGAAATGCTTCCAGATTAAAATTGATCATGAGAGCCTCAAGTATTTTCTGGAACAAAAAATTTCATGCCCAGAGAAACAAAAATGGGTCACCAAGCTATTTGGATATTATTATGAGATCATTTAAAAGAAGTGAAAATAAAATGTGGTCATTTATGCTTTTAATATGGAGAAGAAGGGTCCCTCTTTTCCCTCTCCTTTGTTGTACCCGATTGGCTCGAAGCCATTCGCCAGGAATGGTTTCAAGATCCCAATATCTCTCACATGATCCAACAATTGAAAGAAAATTATCCAACCTCTCTAGGGTACTCTTGGCACAATAATGAGGTTTTATATAGAGGCCATCTATATTTAAGAAAACAATAAAAATTAAATCTATTGTGATTTCTGAGATTCATGCTTCACCCACCACTGGGCATTCAAGGTTTACCAAAACCTATGAAAGGCTCAAGTGTTATTTTTTCTTCGATGGTATGAAACATGATATCCACACATTTATTATTGAATTTGATGTATGTCAATGTAAAAAGGGAGAAACAATCAAATCCCTCGACACACTCCAAACCCTTTGAATTCCCTCTTCTATTTGGCGGGATATTTATATGGATTTCATTGTGGGCCTACATAAATCCGGAAACAAGACAATCATCATGGTGGTGGTTGATAATCTTTCGAAATATGCTCATTTATGTTCTCTGCAATATCCATTCAATAAATCCATAGTGTCCCAAGTTTTCATGGATCATATCTTCAAACTTCATCACATGCCAAATTCTATTGTCTCTAATAGGGATCCCACATTCACCAACAATTTTTGGCAAGAAGTTTTCAACCTACAGGGCACCCAATTACATATCAACAATTCCTATAATCCCTAGACCGATGGCCAAATTAAAATTTTCAACAAGTCTTTGGAAACATATTTAAGGTGTTTTTCCTCTCACCACCAGCATGAGTGGACTCATTCGTTACCACTAGTTGAATGGTGGTATAACACATCTTACCATACAACCACTCACATGACAACTTTTGAATAAGTATATGAATAAAATACACCATCAATTCTCTCAAACATACTAGGTGTCTCTAAGGTTTAGGCGGTTAAAAAACTATTACAGTACACGAGGCCATTCTTTGTACCCTCAAAGACAATTTAGTC
The DNA here is from genome assembly GCA_900067695.1 of Picea abies. Lineage (NCBI taxonomy): Eukaryota > Viridiplantae > Streptophyta > Pinopsida > Pinales > Pinaceae > Picea > Picea abies. Next base: position 3,182 of record CBVK0101923185.1, read on the forward strand.
ATGGCTTAAAATCACATGAAGCAGTAAGTCGATCAAGGTCATTCTAATCGTCAATTTTTTGAAGGGGACCAGGAGGTTTTTAATACACAAAGTTATAAGAAAAAATCACTTAAAGTTGGACATTGTCAGAAGCTTGCTCCTAGATTTTCTTGTCCTTATAACATTCTCAAGCACGTGGGGCATGTCTCCTACCCAGTTAGATCTACCCAATTATTCTAAGCTCCATCCTATTTTTCATGTCTCATGATTAAAGAAGGTTATTGGAACTAAGTTCCAAACTCAAACCCATCTCTCGGAGTTGGATGAAGAAGGTTCCATTTAGTTACAGCCCCAACCAGTATTGGACCAATGTGAACGTCATCTTTGATAGTGCACCATCCAGGTTCAGTGTTAGTGAAATGGAAAGATACAACTTCAAAATATCCCACCTAAGATCCCACTACCATTCTTTAACATTTTCCTCATCTCTAGCCTTGAAGACAAGGTTGTTTTTCAAGGGGGAGGGCATGTTAGGGACCTAACCTCCCTAACCTCTCATGTAGGTAGAATATTACATTTTCCATGTAATAAAGGTCGACATTATCTTATAAGGCTATTTAATAAATGTGAACAATTCAATGTACAAATACCTAATAGAAGCTTCCACTTCTAGAAATATCTTCCTTTAGAAGGGTCTTTAGAAGATAGAATTAACATAAATAAGAGTAGGAGGCATGATAAGTTTTTGTCTTGAGAATTATTGTAATAGAACGTCGCTCTGCTGGAGGTTTCCCCATCAAAGAGGAAAGTGAACATTGTTTCCTATCAATAAAGGTATTATTTTGGTGATGTGGTTTCATATACTATGTTGCTCCACTATTATTCTCTGCAACATTTATGTACCATACAGTTTCCCAAGCTTTATTCTTGGAAAATGAAATCTTTCCACCATCTTAGGATCTAGATAAATATGACTAGCTCTTGAATAAATTAAAATAGAGGCATTTATCTCTCCTTATAGTTTCCTCTAGTTTCTTGGGATCATTATACTATATCTTATCACTGAAAATTGATGGAACCCCATTCAAGTATCTTTGAATATTGAATTATTCATCCTAGATGAAGTAAACATATTTTGAAAACTCTAAGAATCTCCTTTCATACTCATCTATGGTTGTACTCCTAATCTTGGGTTCGAATAACTCCTTCATTTTCTTATTATAATAAGACTTGCTTAAGCACTTCTTTTGAAAATACCTCTTGAAATCCCTCCATGTAATCTTCTTCTCATCAATGTGTTGCACTTGAACAAACTAGTCCCACTAAATTGATGCTTTTCCTTTGAATTGGTTGATGGAAATTGTCCCTTCTTCGTGTGAGGAGTAATTATGTAACTAAAAGTACATCCTCATGCCAAACAACCAGGTCTTTGCATCCTCATGTTTCTTATTCTCACCATCAAAGGAAGTAGGATTAATAGTATTCATTTCACCTTGTAGTTCATCCACTCCATACCATCTCTTATGTTTTTTTTCCAGGAGATGGACTTGAAATACTGTCTACTCTTCTAACTAAATTCCTTGGTGAGTGATGGTGATGCATGTCGACACTTCTAGTTTCACTTATTTTATCATGATACCTCAAACTCCTTGACTTGCTTGATTATTTCTCCTTATCCATTTTATTTTATTCTATCCAAGATTTATACAAACTTGAGTTTGAAGCCATCTTGTTGCTCTTTGACTCTCATAAGACTCTAATTATCAACTTTATAAATTTGGACATATTTTTGCAGAATCTTTATGGCTTGCACCAATTTTATGCTCTCCTCCTTTCCTTCTCCATTCCCATTTAAATTTGTTTATGCATTACCCATGTTGACATACAACCCCTTGACTTCATCTTCATGGTTGCAAGTCTTATGTTCATCTTCCATGCCTCTAATCTCTATGTTGATTATGTTATTCTCTATTTTCTCTTATCTCTACAAAATTTGTATACAATAGGATATTTTAGACTAAATAATTTAACAAATCTATAACCATTATGCACCATTCTGCCTTGTAAATACACCCAAATTAGTATTTCTGTTTTCTTGTGAATTATATAGCTCAATTCACATTTTTGAGTGAATAAATGGACTTATTTTTCCAATACCTTTCCAATGACTACTTCCTTGCTCAATTATGAGTCTTGAGAAGTAATTTATGGTCATTTGAATATTACCCATTTACTCATTCAACATGTCTTTCAACCATGAGCAATTTTTAGTTTTTATTATGCATCCTTGCACTTTCTCCTTTGAAAAAATAATAGGATATCAACTGAGTTCCTTCATAACCATATTTTGTACATTTTTTCAAAGTTTCACCTACATCTGATCCCCAATATGCTAGATACAACCTGCTAAAGTTTTAGGATAAATTACATTCTTATCCCTTAATGCTACAGGTGCTTTCTACCTCCTCCTATACGTTTTGTATGCATAGAATATTAACTCAAATCCATGGATATATACTATGTCTCAAGATGTTTTTGTAGAATTCTCCTATGCCAAAATATGATTTCATAGAAGGAGGTTACGACCCTCAGAATGAACTGGTACTCAAAATTTACCCTCCATTGTTTGGTCTGTAACTCCTTTGTACTAGATCCATTTGAGGAAAAATTTACAATATTAGAAGTCTGTCTTCGAGCTTTATCAATTTGTATGAAAAAAATGTATGTTATGGAAATACATATAGTTTCATACGAATTTGATTTCTTAAAAATGTTGTTTAGGCCTTCGAAAATGGCTTGCAAATACATGACCTTGAAATCACTGCAATTTTCTAGTAATTTTCATTAATTTCTAAAACTTTTATTTTAATATAGTTGACTGAGATGTTGACTAGGAATCGTAGTCCAACTGAAACCCGTACAAGGATTCAATGTTAGTTCCTAGCCACCATGGCCTTGGCCCATCAACCTCTGCTTCATTTACCTCCCTTTTCCTCCACTAGCGTACACTTACTTTATTTCTTGACCCCACAACCCTTGTATGCCATATGGAACTTGTTCATTGGGTCATAGGAATGGGAGAGCCCCATCCTACACTGATTTTCATTGGTGGGTGAAGTTTCACATCCATTTTATTGGACGATGGAGAATCGAGGAGTGTCGATAGTGATCAATGGTCATCGTCGCATTGTCCCCCCCCCCTTTCTGACCATTAACAGAGGGAAGGGGGTGCCAAAAACCAAACCACTGGTTTTTTTGGCTGATGATGTGTCACATCCTACTGAATTGCAACCCCCTCCCCACCAAATAGCTCTGTAGGTCAGGCTCCTGGTTCCGTCTGATAGGTGAGTGCCCCACCATGACACCACCTCACCTGCCACCCTGATAGGTGAGTGCCCCACCATGACACCACCTCACCTGCCACCTATGCCAATTTTCCCCCCATGTGCCTACCATAATGTCCCTAAAATCATGGAAGTGAATGTCAACCCTCTCTCATGTCAGCTGACACATAGCCCCCACATCATGCTGACATCATCATATGAAACAAATCCCAAATTTTTCCAATTTTTCCAAATTCCTCATTTTTCCCAATTTTCCAAATATGCCCAATTTCTCCATTCTTTTATTGGGACACCATAAAAACTCTGGAATTAGTCTCAATGTAGCCAATTTTGAACCTTTGACCATTTATTCAACCTATGCAGAAGAATTTTGACTTGGTCAAATAGAATTCCCCATGAATTCTCCAATGAAAATTTAGGCTTTTGCCCAAATTTCCCCCAAATTTTTCATGGGTTCCATGACCGCTTTGTAAACTTCAAAATATGGTCATCTTTAGGCCCAAATTCTCTCAGAATATGACTAATATTTGGGGATTTTTAATCCCTGGCTTAATTGCTTCAATTTTCCTGTGAATTTCTCCTAATTTCACAAGAATACTTTTAACATACATATTCTAGACATCCTCTGCAAATAAAATTTCTGCAATTTTTTTCTTCACCACTCTATTTTCCGGCCCATGCAAGCTAAGTATTGAAACTAGAGCAATAATACAACATTGTAGCATCCCCAACACCTCGCTAGGCTATGCCACACAAAATTTCCAACTCTGATACCATTTAATTAAATACAAATTCTCTACATATGATCATAAATGCCTTCTAACAACATATAAGCTTAAGTATAAACATAACAAAAAATATGTAAATAAACAGATAGTAATTAAAGAAGACACATAATAGACACTTAACTTGTATAAATAAGACACCAACTATGTGTAGACCTGAGAAACGCCTCCCATCCATAGAGTCTTCTTTTCTTAACCTCTCAGGATTAGGTGACCCCCAAGTTGGTGATAAAACTCCACTAAGGAAAAGGAATCCTAAGCCAAGCTAAGGTCTGTCAACAAACCAAACTCTTAGAATAAGGTGCCAACTCTAGTATATATCCTACAATCTATCATTCCACACATTTTTGTCCCACCATAGGAAGTTTTCCCCTTTTCTACTCAATAGTCCTTCAACTTTCCCACTTCCCTTAAAGGCTTCAACAACAGGCTAGACATGAAGTCTCATAGCCTTGTAGATGTAGCTTGGCACCTTGCAAAAATAGTTCTCATTAGTTCTCTCACTTGGAGATAATGCTCTCGGGACTTAAAACCCACTTCTTCAATAACAAATGGACTTGACAACCCTCCTCTTTAGCTCAAAATACCCAAGTTGTTTGTTGAAATATCTCCAAATATTTCCCAGTGCAAGTATGGTCGACGAATTTTGAGTGGTACATACGGTAGATGAGAATAATGAGTGAATGATGATAGAAAGATGGAAAATGAAATAAATTCCATACTATATGTATGCATGTTCCCAACTTGACACTTGTTGTGTTGGGAACTTCCTTAGGCCCATTTGTCCTCCCCACTTGGGTAACATGTTCCGCATCCTTAAGAACTTTAGAAACTTAGGATAAATGAATATCCCATAATTTTTATTTTATACTTTGAGGAATATTCATAAAATATTCCTTTGGTATTAACACCTGTAATGTCCCTCCATTTATAAACATTTGAATATTTTGAATTTTGATGGTTAAGTTGTGTGATGTAGGAACATCGCTCCACCTCATCAAGTGCGAAAAATCCAATGCATCAGTGCACAAGGAGGAATGAATTCCGAGGGAAGAGAGGCGCCAACCTTCTCATTTTGAACCCAAATTTAAAATTTTTGATGTAATTAAATGGGAATTAAATGTTGTAAGGCTCAAAGAAGCTGAGCCATGTGCCTTTGTATAGGTTTCATGTGAAGTACCCTTTAATGGATGATAGGTATATAGGATTAGTTTTGATTCAAACTAGTTGTCCATTGATTGTAATTGAATGACATTCAATGTGAGTGGGTAGATGGAGGGAAGGGTTGAGGAGCCCTTCTTTTGTAAAAGATCATTGTGTAACAATTGGTGAGTGCTAGGAGTTGTTTATGAGCGAGTTGAGAGATATCAAGAGAGGAGATAAAGTGTTGAAGAATATGTTGCAGTCCAACCTTTGTAAAAAAAATCTTGTACATAAACATTCAGATATAATACAAAAGCAATTTTTCCTGCACATGGGGTTTCTGTGTTTTTATGTGTGATGAATGCTCATTTTATGAATGTTTTTTGTGTTTATTCCTGTATGTTGTATATGTGCAAGTAGGCTACATTTGCAGGTTTAGATAGACTTCTCTATCTTTGGGAATTTCTAAGTGTTCTAGGCTCTTAGGCTTGTGCAAGGAGTGCACACCAGAGTTAGAAAAAATTCTGTGAAGCCAACACAAGGAGTGCATTTCAAACTCCGTCTCGAGTTCAGAGAAGAGCAGGCCATGTGGGCACACCAAAAACTAGAACAACCTCAACCTCAAAAGAAGGGAAAAATTTGTAAGGAGTGCACATCAGAGTTGTTGAACACTCTGAAAAAGACATACGACAGTTACTGAATACTCTAAGGGCTCTGCAACGAGTGCATTGAGAAAGATCAAGGAGTGCGTGAGAATTTTTTATAAAATTTTGTGAGAAGGTTTCCAAGTGGGCACACCAAAAGGTAAGACTCGAAGGAGATTCGAGAGCTAGACTGTAAGGTAAGTGAAATCATTTGCCAATACTTCATATGAATTATTGAACAAGCTCAAGAGAATGAGTGCAGAGTGCCAAGAGGGCACAAAATATTATTTGAAGGAGTTAAAGGACGAGACCCTTAGGACTTAAGTAAGTTGGAAGATCAAGAGGAATAACGCAAGTGTACAGAAGGCCTATGCAAGGAGTGCATAAGGAAGAGACAGTCTGAGTCCTATACTGTAAAGGAAGTGCAAAGATGACTTATTTCAAAGTCAAAAGCTCAAGAGGAGCATCCTCTTAGGAATGTGGTCATAAGCTAAATAGACATCCCTGTAGGAGAGAAACCTCCAAAGGGCCAAGCCCCTTTGAATTTTAAAAGTATCACAATATTAGGAAGTGCAACATAATCAAGGTCAAGGATTCAGGCTCGTCGGAGGGGGTTCAAAGGCCAACCCTTTGAAAAGGTTGAGAAAATCCTTCATCGACAGGAGAGTGTATCCAAGGAAAAGGAGGAAGATACAACAACCATTATATCTACTGTCGGGAGAAATTTGGACCATCAGATCAGTGTCCAGTAGAAGGAGGATCGTGCAATAGAGGATAAAAATTACAGTCGTTGGATCTAGGAACAAGGATTGTGAATCATCATATTTAAGTAAGATTCCTGGTGATTAACCCCCCAACATTCTTAGGACTTCATAAGTCTGAAGATTTTTCATACTTGTGTACTGTAAAGGAGAAGAGGACTCCTGAAGTCATGGGGAGCCAAAGTGAATTAGGAACATCCATTTCCAGGTTGCGTGTCAATGGATTGTTGAATCTGTAAGACTGGTAGTCTGGGAGAACATAGGTGAAAAAGTGTTGAAAACTCTCGAAGATCCAAAGTCCCAAACTGCATCCTAGTCATTGAAGAAGGAGGACAGGTGCCATTAGATCCTGGATTCTGAAAGGTCGACACTCCAGGAGGGAGTAAGTGTTGTGGCAAGAGTTCTCAAGGCTCCCAAAGTTCCAAACAATGGAGCTCATCTCTATTGTTGATCTCGGTGTATAGGTGTCACCGGATCCAGTACTTTGGAGGAAAGTTGGAAAGAAGAAGATGGGACCCTTGAAGTCCCAAAGGCTAGAGTAAATCGTATTCGTTCAATTCTCAAGGACACATGTCGGTAGATCATTTATTTTGGTGGACTAGCAATGAAGAGGAATTCAGGAGTGGTGATTCTAGAGTGGAGGACTCACAAAGCCTAGAGTCTCAGAGTTCATCTAGGTCGTCCATTGGCAAGGACACACATTGTTAGATCAAGAGATCTAGAGGGTAGATACTCTAGGAGAATAGAGAGAATATGAGTGTGAATGCATCTAGAGGTCCAACACTCAAGAGGAAACCAGAGTGCAATATTGTTGAGGACTCCTAAAGGCCTAAAGGCTGGAGTCCATCCTAGACATTTGTTGGAGGAGGATGCATGGTGAAACATCCCAAGTTTGGGGACATGGCACTTCAAAAGATTTGATTTATCATCCAGATAGAGAAGAAAATCCCCAAAGTCTTGGAAGAATCTTGGTTGTCGATCAGGAAGGGGAAATGTGGAGCAAGGATAATCTTTTTGGTGTTTCTCCATGAGTAGATATGAGAGGTTGTATCGTGTGGATGACCAAAAGAAATCACTAAATCCCAAAGAGAAGGAATATTGACCATCCATCTATCAAAGATTGAGAGCCATCGATTCAACACTTGGGTGTATTCACTGATTTGGTGACCCAGGAGATTTTGCGGAAATGTGTAGAGGAAAAATAGTTGAAGCTCGAAGCATAGAAGTGGGATAGTAGTTGTTGATCTAGGGAGCACCGAAGCCATCCGATCAACCATTTTTCTGTTCGGCGTTCGACACTTCGAAAGTGTAGTTCCTTGGAGTGGAAAAGAAACCATCAAAGAAAGGATTGTTAAATAGATGTAGAGCCATCAATCCGACGCTGGAATGTGAACCATCATATTTTCCTTTTTTGGCAATTGAAACTTTATGAGTGTTATGTGGATTGGACGCAGCCAAAAAATCGTCGAAGCTGAATCCTCATGGATAGCATGATTTGTTGATCTCGGTGCGTATAGAGAACCATTGATCTTGCTTCCTATTTTTTTTCGGTAGTTCTCAAGCTTTGCGCATTCGAAGGAGTTCAGGGGTAAGGAAGATAAATCATTGAAGGGAAAAGTGTCAAAATAGCACCCAGTTCTTGGTTCCTGTTCACAACCCAGGGTCATGTGCAATTTCCATCAGAGTGAAAATGGATAGGGCCTCGAATTTGATTTTAGAAGCAAAGGGGCTTAGTAAGATACCACGGGTTCATTATTACACCTGCACATGGAATAAAAGGACCTGTGTATAGGATTTTTGGGGCTCAGTAGGGCCCGAAGAGCCAATTCATCTTCTAATTATGAACGATCCTAGATTGGGAGGTTACTCAGACACTAGAAGAGGGTGGGGTTTTCATCAAGTGGTATCAAAGCCATAAAAGGGTTCTAGTATGACACCATCAAGTGGTATTAGAGCTTGATTTTGTCTACATGTAGCAGGTGAGAAAGGAAAGTTTTGGTATGATACGAGAAAGTGGTATCAAATCCTGATTTATGTCTGTAGATAGCAGACAAAAGAGTAGAAGACAAAGTGTGATGCTCTATGAAAATATTTTTACAAGTGTATAGTAGAAAAGAGACATATAGGAGGGTTGTAGGAGAAATCCAGTGGTGCTCTCATTTGTAGAGCATGCAAAGTAGACAACCAAGTGGGATGAAGGAGGAGAACCATTTGTGTTCTTGGAGTCAGAAAGAGAATATTGTTACTGAAGGCTAGAAACGAGGTCAGAGAAAATACTTCGAGTAGGTGAACAACACAGAGAAGGATAAAGAGCTCAAGGAGATCCGAGAGGAACTTGACGGGTTGATGTTGAAGATGTAGTAGGAAGCGAGAGGAAGTTGGAGGTATGAATGGTCCTTGAAGAGAAAGGTAAGGTGGAATATCCATCAGTTGGTTGCTAGGAGGCAGTGCCAGGTATTGAGAAGGTGGCTGAGGCATGCTGAGAACCTCAGTGCCACAAAGGAGGAAATAGTTTTCATTTCTAAACCAAAGGTTGGAAGGAACCCCAGTGATGAGAAGGAGAGATCAGTTGAAGATACCATAGACTGCCAGGTGGGTGGAGGTGGTAATGCAGATTGCTAGGAGGGAAATAAGATGAGATCAGTCAAGGATCTCGTAGACTACCAGGAGGGAAGAATTGAAATTTCAGATTGCCATGAGGAAAATGAGAAGAGATCGGTGGAAGATATCACATACTGTCAAGATGGAAGGTTAGAAAAAACTAATTTCCAAGTGGGAAAGGAGGAGGAAGTGAGATTGTATGAAATTATCAAGAACTGGTAGGAGAGTTCAGATCAGAAACAAGTGTTGACATAGGAGGAGGATCAGAGGCACATTCTGATCATTGGAGGAATCAATATATTCCTACCAAGAATCCAAGTAGAGGCCAGTGAAAATGTTGAAGGTGCATCATAGGATAGACTACCATCCAAGACTGTCATGAAGGAGCAACAAAAGACATTGAAATCTTCCCAAGAGATGGAAGAATAAGAAGAGAATTGATCAAAATTTCTCAAAATTTTTAGCAAGGGAGATGAACATCAGATGACTGCAGAATTGAAACCTCCAACAGAGAAGAGATCAATAGACAACATGGATTTTGTTGATTTGTATGAGGAGTTGGAGACCTGGACATAAAGAAAACTGTCATAGGAGATAGTTGAGCAGCAACTCAACAAAATTGTTGTAGAAATGGAATCTACATTGGAGTGGCAACCTAATGCCACAGTAGATGAAATCAACATGGGAGATCAGGATGATATACTGATTGATTTGTGTGAAGAATTGAAGGCCCTGGAGGAAAGGGTAATGGTGTAGAGCTAGTGCATCCAACACGTTAAGTTGGAAATTGATGAAGAGGAGATGTAGCAGAGTAGACTGCAAAGGAGGAGCCAACCGATGGACCAATTGGACAAATTAATAGAGTAGATTAGAAGGTTGATGTTGAATTCAGCAAAGGAGACATTCAATAGCAGGGAGAAGCTGATCAAAGGAGAATATGAAATAGCAGGACAACAACAACAACAACAACAACATGTTAGAGCAATAGATGGACAACTCCAGAGTAAAGTATGGGACCCTGGAGGATCTAAACAATAGCAATAGAGGATCCATGAGAAGAATCATGATTTTTTCATCACAAGATTATGATGCAAGAGCATCACTCCACCTCATCAAGTTCCAACAAGGCAATGCATCAATGCACAAGGAGGAACAAATTTGAAGGGAAGAGAGGCTCCAACCCTCTCATTTTGAACCCAAATTTAAAATTTTTGATGTAATTAAATGGGAATAAAATGTTGTAAGGCTCAAAGAATCTGAGCCATGTACCTTTATACAGGCTGCATATGAAGTCACCATTAATGGATGATAGGTAGATAGGCTTAGTTTTGGTTCAAATTAGTTGTCCATTGATTGTAACTGAATGGCATTCAATGTGAGTAGGTAGATGGAAGGAAGGCTCGAGGAGCCCCTCTTTTGTAAAAGATAATTGTGTAACAATTGGTGAGTGTTAGAAGTTGTTTATGAGTGAGTTGAGAGAGTTCAAGAGAGGAGAGAAAGTGCAACATAATCTATTGCAATCCAAACTTTGTAAAAACATCTTGTACAAAAACATTCAGATATAATACAAACAAAGTTTTTACTACATATGGGGTTTCTATGTTTTTATGTGTGATGAATGCTCATTTTCTGAATGTTTTCTATGCTTATTCATGTATTTTGTAGATGTGCAAGTAGGTTACATTTGCAAGTTTATATATACTTCTCTATCTTTGTGAATTTCTAAGTGTTCTAGGCTCTTAGGCTTGTGCAAGGAGTGCAAATCAGAGTTAGAGAAAACTATGTGAATCAAACACAAGGAGTGCATTTTGAAATCTATCTTGAGTTTAGAGAAGAGCATGCCAGGTGGGCACACCAGAACTACCTCAATTTTAGAAGAAGGGAAACTTGTGCAAGGAGTGCACATAAGAGTTGTTGAACACTTTGAAGAAGACATACCAAATTTAATGAATACTATGAGGGCTCTTCAAGGACTTCATTGAGAAAGCACAAGGAGTGCACGAGAATTTTGTCTTGAATTCTGTGAGAAGGTTTCCAAGTGGGCACACTAGAAGTTAAGACTCAGAGGAGAGTTGAGTGCGAGACTGCAAGGGAAGAACAATTATGTGCCAATACTTCATCTGAAGTATTGAACAAGCTTAGGAGAATGACTGCAAAGTGCCAAGAGGGCACAAGAGATTATTTGAAGGAGTTAAGGGCCAAGACCCTTAGGACTTGAGTAAGTTTAAATATCAAGAGGAATAGCGTAAGTGTGTGAAAGGCGTATGCAAGGAGTGTAGAAGGAAGAGACAATTTGAGTCCTATACTGTTTAGGAAGCACAAGGTGAGCTCAAAATAGGACTTATTTCAAAGTGAAAATCTTGGGAGGAGAAGCATCTTCAGAATGTGAGTAGAGGATAAACAAATAGCCATGGAGGAGAGAAACTTAAAATGGGTCGAGTGCCTTTGAATTTTAAAAGTATAACAAGCTTAGGAGGTGTAGGACAATTAAGGTCGAGGAGGGAGCCTCACTGGAGGGGGTTCAAAGGTCGACCCTTTGAAAAGTTTGAGAAAATCCTTCATCAGGAGGAGAGCGCAGCTGAGGAAAAGTAGGAATATAAAAAATTCATTAGATATATTGTCGGGAGAAATTTAGACCATTGGATTAGAGTCCAACAGAAGGAGGAGCATTCAACAGAGGAGGAAAATTGCAGTCATTGGAATTAGGCTTAAGGATCGTGAACTGTTGGATCCAGATAAGTTAATCGATTATTAACCCCCTAGAATTATTAGGACTTGACAAGTCTGAAGATTTTTCATACTTGTGCACGGAGGAGAAGTGGAATCCCAAAGTCATGGGGAGATGAAGTGAATCAGGACTGTCTGTTTCTAGGACATGTGTGAGAGGATGGTTGGATCTAGAAGACCGACAGTCAGGGAGATAATAAGTGCAGGAGTGTTGAAAAATATTGAAGCTTCGAAGTCCTATAATGCATCCCACCCATTAAAGTAGGAGGATAGGTGTCATCAAATCCTGGATTCTGGAAGGTCGACTCTCTGAGAGGAAGTAAGTGTTGTGGCTAGAGTTCTCAAGGCTCTCGAAGTTCTGAATAAAAAATATCATCTTCATCATTGATCTTGATGGATAGGTGTCACCAGATCCAACACTCCAGAGGAGAGGAACTCTAGAGTAAAGTGTGAAAGAAGTAGTCAGGACCACCAAAGTCATGAAGGTCACAGGAAATCATGGTCTTTCATTTCTCGAGGACACATGTCAGTAGATAATTTACTCCGGTGGACTAGCACTCTGAAGGAAGTTAGGAGTGGTGATTCTAGAGTGGAGGACTCCCGAATCCCAGAGTCCAAGAGTTCATCTGGGTTATCCATTGTCAAGGAAACATGTCGTCAGATACAGATATCTGTAGGGTAGACACTCTGGGAGAATAGAGTGAAGAGGAGATCGATCTCTCTGTAGTCCCAAAGTATAGAGTTGACCAAGACCATTGATCAGAGGAAGGACATGTGGTAGTGGATCAGGAAGTATGGAGGTCCAGAAATCTGGAGGAAAGAAAAGTGCAACATTATTGAGGACTCTCGAAGGTCGGAGTCCATCCTAGCCATTTTTTGGAGGAGGATGTGTGGAGAAAGATCCCAATTTTTGGGACATGGCACTTCGACAGATTTGAGTTGTCGTGCAGACATGGAAGAAAATCCCTGAAGTCTTGGAAGCATCTTGGCTATCGATCAAGAACGAGACACATGGAGCAAGGATAATATTTTTAGTGTTTCAGCGTTGGGATATATGAGAGGTTCTATTGTGTGGAAGACCAAAGGAAATCATCAAATATCAAAGAGAAGGAATATGGGCTGTCCATCTGTGGAAGCTTGAGAGACATCGATTCAAGACTTGGGAGTATTCATTGATTTAGTGACTCAGGAGATTTTGTGGAAAGGTGTAGAGGAAAAATAGTCGAATCTCGAAGCGTGAAAGTGGGATAGCATTCATTGATCTGGGGAGCACCAAATTCATCTGATCATCCATTTCAATGTTTGACGTTCGACACTTTGCAAGTGTTGTGCATTGGAGCGGAAAATAAATCTATGAAGTTTGGATTGTGAAAGAGGTGTAGAGACATCGATCCAATGGTGGAATGAGAACCATCAGATTTTCCTCTCTCGATTATTAACACTTTCTGAGTGTTATATGGATTGGATGTAGCTAGAAAATTGTTGAAGCCAAATCCCCATGGATAGTGTGAGTCATCGATATTGGTGTCTATAGAGAACCGTTGATCTTGATGCCTATTGTTTTTCGACAGTTTGCGATCTTTTCACATTTGGAGGAGTTGAGGGGTAAGGAAGATAAATTGTCGAAGGGAAAAGTGCCAAAATAACACCCAGTTCTTAGCACTTGGTCACAACCTAGAGTCATGTGCAATTTCCACCATACTCAAAAGGGTTAGGGGCCCAAATTTGATTTCAGAAGCAAAGGGGCTTAGTAAGATCCTGCAGGTTCATTATTGGACCTGTGCATGGAATAAAGGGACCTGTGTATAAGATTTTGGGGGCTCAGCAAGGCCCAAAGAGCCGATTTGACTCCTGATTATGAATGATCCTAGACCGGGAGGTCACACGAACCCTAGGTGAGGGTGGCTTTTTCATCAAGTGATATTAGATCCATAAAAATGTTCCAGTATGATACCATTAAGTGGTATTAGAGATTGATTTTTTCTGCGGGTAGTAGGAGAGCGAGGAAACTTTTGTTCTGATACCGGCAAGTGCTATTAGAGACCGATTTCTATAAGTAGATAATAGGAAAATGAGTGAACACAAAGTGTGATGCTCTGTTAAAATATGTTTGCAAGTGTGCAGTAGAAAGAGACAACTAGGAGGGTTGTAGAAGAAAGCCAGTGGTGCTCTCGGTTATAGAGTAGGTGAAGTAGACAACCAGGTGGGCTAAAGGAGGATAATCAGTTGTGTTCATAGAGTCAGAAAGAGAAGATGGATACTAAAGGGTAGAAATGAGGTCAGAGAAAATACCACTAGTAGATGAACAAGAAGAGAAGGATAAAGATATCAAGGAGATTCGAGAGGAACTCAATAGGATGATGTTGAATATGAAGCAGGAATCGAGAGAAATTTGGAGGTATGAATGGCCCTTGAAGAGAAAGGTAAGGTGGCATGTCCAACAATTGGTTGCATGGAGGCAGCACCAGGTATTGAGGAGGTCCCTGAGGCATGCTGAAAAACTTAGTGCCACAAAGGAGGAAATGGTTTATGTTTGTGAGCCAGAGGTTGGAAGGAACCTCAGTGATGAGGAGGAGAGATAAAATCAAGATCTCATATACTTCCAGGTGGGAAGAGGTGGTAATGGATATTTCCAGGAGGGAAATAAGATGACATTAGTCAAGGATCTCATAGAATTCTAGGAGGGAAGAAGTGAAATTTCATATTGCTAGTAGGGAAATGAGAAGAGATCGGTGGAATATATCGCAGACTACTAGTAGGGTAGGTCATAAAACTCTGATTTCCAGGTGGTCAAGGAGGAGTAAGTGAGACTCTATGGAAGTCTCAAGAACTCAGAGGAGAGTTCAGATCAACAAGAAGTGTCAATAGAGGAGAAGGAGCATATGCACATTCTGATCATTGAAGGAATTAGTATAATCCTACCAAGCAACCCAGTAGAGGACAGTGCACATGTTGAAGGTGCAATAGAGGAGAGACAACTAGCCAAGAGTGTCATGGAGGAGTAGGAGAATACATTGAAATATGCCTAGGAGATGGAAGAAGAAGAAGAGCATTCAACAAAATTGCTCAAAAATTTTAGCGAGGGAGATGAACAGGAGATGACTATAGAATTGAAACTTGTAGTAGAAGAGAGAGCAGTAGACATCATGGATTTTGTTGATATGTATGAGGAGTTGGAGACCCCGACAGAAATAATTTTTTTAGAGGAGATAGTTGAGAAGCGGCTTAGTAAAATTGTTGTAGAAATGGAAACTGCAGTGGAGTGGCAAGATAATTCCACCATAGATGAAATCAACATGGGAGATTAGGATGATCTACCCATTGATCTGTGTGAAGAATTAGAGGCCCTGGAGGAAAGGGTAATGGCACAGAGCTATTGCATCCAATAAGTTAAGTTGGAAATTGATGAAGAGGAGATGCAACAGAGTAAATTGCAAAGAAGGAGCCACCCAATGGACCAGATGGATAGAGTAATAGAGAATATCAGAAGGCTAATGTTCAATTCAGTAGAGAAGATAGTAAGCAGTAGGTAGAAGCTGATCAGAGGAGAACTTGTAGCAACATGAAAATAGTAGCAACAACAACATGTCAGAGGAGCAGATAGACAACTCCAGAGTGA
Organism: Picea abies; assembly: GCA_900067695.1. Lineage (NCBI taxonomy): Eukaryota > Viridiplantae > Streptophyta > Pinopsida > Pinales > Pinaceae > Picea > Picea abies. The sequence continues at coordinate 18,785 of CBVK0101923185.1, forward strand.
AGTATGGGAGCCTCGAGGATCTAAATAGAAGCAACATGAGAGCCATGAGAAGGAGCTCATGATTTTGTCAGTGCAAGAGTATGATGCAAGAGCATTTCTCCACCTCAACAAGCTCCAGCAAGCCAACACATCAGTGCACAAGGAGGAACAGATTCCAAGGGAAGAGATGCGCCAAACCTCTCATTTTGAACCCAAATTTAAATTTTTTTATGTAACTAAATGGGAATTAAATGTTGTAAGGCTCAAAAAAGCCAAGCCATGTTCCTTTGTATAGGCTACATGTGAACTCAACTTTAATGGATGCCATGTATATAGGGTTAGTTCTGGTTCAGACTAGTTTTTCATTGATTGAAATCGAATTCCATTCAATGTGAGTAGGTAGATGGAGGGAAGGCTCGAGGATCCCCTCTTTTGTAAAAGATCATTGTGTAACAATTCGTGAGTTTTAGGATTTTTTTGTGACCGAGTTGAGAGAGCTCAAGAGAGGAGAGAAAGTGTTGAAGACTATGTTGTAGTCCAGCCTTTGTAAAAACATCTTGTACAGAAACATTAAGATATAATACAAAAACATTTTTTCCTGCATATGGGGTTTCGATTTTTTTATGTGAGATGAATGTTCATTTTCTGAATGTTTTTTGTGTTTATTCATGCATGATGTAGATGTGCAATTACTTTACATTTACAAGTTTAGATAGACTTCTCTATATTTGTGAATTTATGATTGTTTTGGTCTGTTAGGATTGTGCAAGGAGTGCACACCAGAGTTAGAGAAAATTATGTGAAGCCAATGCAAGGAGTGTGTTTTGAACTCTGTCTCGAGTTCAATAAAGAGCATGCTAGGTAGGAACACCATAAAAACCTCAAACTCAGAAGAAGGGAAAATTGTGGAAGGAGTGCTCATCAGAGTTGTTGAACACACTGAAGAAGACATACCTGAGTTACTGAATACTATGAGGGCTCTACAACGAGTGCATTGAGAAAGATCAAGGAGTGCATGAGAATTTTTTCTAAAATTCTGTGAGAAGCTTTTCAAGTGGGAACACTAGAATTTAATACTCAGAGGAGATTTGAGTTCTAGACTACAAGGGAAGTGAAACCATGTGCTAATACTTCATATGAATTATTTAAAAAGCTCAAGAGAATGAGTGCAGAGTGTTAGGAGGGCACAAGTGATTATTTTAAGGAGTTAAGGAACGATACCCTTAGGACTTGAGTAATTTTAAGATCAAAAGGCATAACACAAGCATGTGGAAGGCCTATGCAAGGAGTGAAGAAGGCAGAGATAGTACCAGTCCTAGACTGTGAAGGAAGCGCAAGGAGAAGGAAAAGAGGACTTATTTCAATGTCCAAAGCTCAGGAGGAGCAACGTATTTGGAACTTGAGCAGAGGCTAAACATAAATCCCTGCAAGAGAGAAACTTCCAAAGGGTCAAGCCCCTTTGAATTTTAAAAGTATCGCAAGCTTAGGAGGTCCAACAAAATCAAGGTTGAGGATTTAGCCTCGTCGAAAGGGGGTTCAAAGGTTGACCCTTTGAAAAGGTTGAGAAAATACTTCATCAAGAGGAGAGTGCAGCCAAGGAAAAGGAGGAAGATACAACAACCATTAGATCTGTTGTTGGGAAAAATATGGATCATAGGATGTGAGTCCAACATAAGGAAGAGTCTGTAATAGAGGAGGAAAATTCTAGCCATTGGATCTAGGCGCAACGATCACAAACCCTTGGATCTAGGTAAGTTTCCTGGTGATTAACCCCCCCCCCCCCCC
>CBVK0101923191.1:0-11212 GCA_900067695.1 Picea abies
TATCATAAGTCAAGCTTATGTATTGACTTGTGTATTTATATGTGTATCATATCTCAAGCTTATGTATTTATATGTGTATCATATTAATGAAAAAACATTCCATGTTTATCTAACTTTGTGTGCATTCTAATAGTGGTATCATAGAATATAGTTCTTAGGCCAAAAATATACTATGATAATTTTTCATATGATAATTTTCTAACCAGTATAATCCATGACCATTTCTTCTCATGTACATAATATTCCCTATGCCATATTTGTTGTTTGTCTCTCTAATTTCTAAAATCCTGGTCAATTCTTGTGCTAATCAGTATTTCCACAACTCATCTCTCAGAAACCCTAATCTCTTGTGCCAATTAGTATTTCAACAACTCATCTCTCAAAAACCCTAATCTCTTGATCTCTCTACCCATGTGATCCATTTATGTAAATGATAATATCTCGATCTCTCTACCCATGTGATTCATTTGCATTCCCATTTCACAAGTCTATCCTCTGCATGCACCCTCCTCCTTCTCTTCTTCTTATACCCTATGTGAAACCATAATGAAAATTATCACCATGAAACCATGAGAATGTCAGCAAGATCAATCTAGAATAGAATGATCATGTCAATCAATTTTTCCCGCCCATTCTCAATGCTCCTATCTTTCCCAAGAATTCAATCTATCCGGTAGTATCAACTATGCCTCCTTTACTAATATCTCAACTTATTTCTTCATTTCATTTCAGTTGTCATGCCTTATGCCTCCTCTACTATTATATCAACTTATTTCTTCATTTCATTTTAGTTGTCATGCCTTCTGTTTCTAGTTTTCTATTTCATCTACTAATATCTCAACTTATTTCTTCATTTCATTTTAGTTTTCATGCCTTTTGTTTCTAGTTTTCTATTTCATTAGTTATTTGTGCTACTAGTTTCACGTTCCACATGTCCTCTCCACATCCAATCATGAAAACCTTCATCCCCACATACTTTTAACATTGTAGTTTACTAAAACAAATTCCCTGAAATATGGGTATATCTGCTTGCCTAAGAAGCACACTCCTCAAATTCCCTGAAATATGGGTATATCTGCTTGCCTAAGAAGCACACTCCTTTATCAAATCTCTTTCTATTTGACCTCTTCATGCCCATGTTCCATTCCATCCTTGTTTTTTTTTCGTTTCCATTGTTGTCTGAAATCATGCCCATGTTCCATTCCATCCTTGGCCCATGTTCCATTCCATCCTTGTTTTTTTTTGGTTGCCATTGTTGTCTGAAATGAAATCCATATGAATCCCAATGCTATTAATTCTTTTTATTATAGGTGAAGTTTATCATGACCAAAGTTGTGAAAAAAGTTGGTGTTTGATTGAACTTTGAAGCCTCAACATGCTACAATAGGGTTTTCATTGCCATTGTTGTCTGAAATGAAATCCATATGAATCCCAATGCTATTAATTCTAGTAGGGTTTCCGTTGCCATTGTTGTCTGAAATGAAATCCATATGAATCCCAATGCGATTAATTCTTTTTATTATAGGTGAATTTTTTCATGACCAAAGTTGTGAAAATTAATTCTTTTTATTATAGGTGAATTTTTTCATGACCAAAGTTGTGAAAAGAGTTGGTGTTTGATTGAATTTTGAAGCCTCAACATGCTACAGTAGGGTTGTATGCAGTTCAAGGATGGAGAAAAAAAAGTCGCAAACAACTTTTGAACTCAAAAATGTGGATGCAATGAACATGGACCACTTCAACATATACAAATCGTTTAATCGACAATCCAAGAGATTTTTCTCCAATCCCACGAGCACATCCATTCAAGATACCCTTTGAGGTATAAATTAGTGTTTAAATGGATTGAATTGATGAATCATTCAAGAGACCCTTTGAGGTATAAATTAGTGTTTAAATGGATTGAATTACCCTCTGAGGTATAAATCAGTGTTTAAATGGATTGAATTGATGAATTATTAGAGTTATTGAACATTAAAATACTCTACATCCATTCAAGAAACCCTTTGAGGTATAAATTAGTGTTTAAATGGATTGAATTGATGAATTATTAGAGTTATTGAACATTAAAATACTCTCTTCTGTTAGAGTCACAATTGACAAAGAAACTCTGCAATCTATTCTAACTTGTTTACAAGATTCACAAGCCAAAGTAAAACTATTTCAAATTCAAACTCAATGTCTTCACGATGAATTGCAACGAAAAAATATTGAATGTTTTGAACTAGTTTTTGTTCAAAACAATCCTCTTTTTGAAGAAGAGGGTGATGATGATATGGATAAAAAAACTAAACCAACTCATTGATACAACTTGTGAAACAAATTTGGATACAAGTGCGAATGAAGATGAAGTTGTGCATGAACAAGATCAGCTTTCCAAGCCAATCCTAATCATCATACCTTGGGAAGAAATCATAAACAATAAGCATAGATCAGGTATCAAATACGAAAAGGAAGTGACCTTTCATATTCTGGATTATACCAAACCAATCCAATTCCAAAGTGATGAATTGCTTCAAGAAATTTCATATTCACCTTCTCTAGTTCAAAAGGAGATTCTAAAATGCCAATATTGTAATTGAGTTGGCCATATGGAATATAAATGTTTTGATTTTAATCCTTGTGACAATTGTATAAAGAATAATCATCCTTCATATAAATGTTCCAAATGTAAAAAATTTGCAAAAAAATTATAAGAGTAAATAACCACTATAATGGGTGGATCACTTCTTGGAAATGGTCATCAACAGTGAAGAAGATATATCATTCATATTGAATAACACATTCTTGAGTATTGACCCATATTACAGTGGAAATATTTTTGTCTTCTCACCTTGTCTTCCCTGACAAAGGGAAACAATGTCAATGATTCAAAGTTTGGATTTAAGTTTTGAAGTTCTATCAATCGAGTAGTAACAAGCAAATGTGATTTGGATTGTGGTCATCCAAAAACCACCAGATTGGTTTGAGGTTTTCCTTAAACCTCCATTTAGTAGAAGACTCACAACTTTTGCTAAACAATAATTTTTGGTCATCTTAAAACCACCACCTCCATTTAGTAGAATAAATCAATTTTTGCTAAACAACAATTTGTGATCATCTTTAAAAATCAATTTGAGAGCACTTCCAATTAGTGGAAGACATAACTTACATTAGTTTCTAGATAAATTAGGAAATGTTCCATGAACCATTGAGTTTTAAATCAAAGTTCCAAGGTTTATGGTCTTTCTTAAACCACCACCACCATTCAATACAAGACATCAACTTTTGCTAGACATTTTCTTCGGCTAGACATTTGTTTTGTGGTCATCCCAAAGCCACCATATTCATAGAGAACATTCATCCATTTTCAAATGTCCACTTCCATATTTCCTCTCTCTAAACTCACATATACCCCTTCAGATTAAGGGGAGAATGTTGGAAACCTAATCCATTAGGGTTATGGTATTATTCACTTGTAAAGGAATATGAAATGTCAAGTGATAGGAATGGTAATTGGCAGTCTAAGATATCTCTTCGAAGATGAATCCAAATGTCAATCTTATGTATTATGTATTTATATGTATATCATATTAATGAAAGGTCATTCTATGTTTATTCAACTTTGTGTTCTTTATAACACCTGCCAAATTATGATAATCTAAATTATGATCTACTTTCTTCATAAGCACAATTAGTAAGACATCATGAAAGAGATATCTCAAATTTAGATAAATTTAGATAAGGAATTGATTCCTTATAAAAATTAATATTTCCTACCTTTCAATTCACAATTAGTTATTATTGAAGCTCCTTTTTGAGAGGGGTGGCAAGCACTCAAAAAGAATGAGAAAAAGGGGAAATTGAGGATTATTTTAAAAAGGGAAAGAAATTAAATGTACATTATACAAATTAAGATTTCCTACCTTTCAATTCACAATTACTTATTATTGTGGCTCCTTTTTGAGAGGGGTGGGGTGGCAAGTACTCAAAAAGAATGAGAAAAAGGGGAAATTAAGGATTCACAATTAGTTATTATTGTGGCTCCTTTTTGAGAGGGGTGGGGTGGCAAGCACTCAAAAAGAATGAGAAAAAGGGGAAATTGAGGATTATTTTATAGAGGGAAAGAAAAAAGGGAGAAAAAGGGGAAATTGAGGATTATTTTATAGAGGGAAAGAAAAAAGGGAAAATTGAGGATTATTTTATAAAGGGAAAGAAATTAGTTATTATTGTGGCTCCTTTTTGAGAGGGGTGGGGTGGAAAGCACTCAAAAAGAATGAGAAAAAGGGGAAATTGAGGATTATTTTATAGAGGGAAAGAAAAAAGGGAAAATTGAGGATTATTTTATAAAGGAAAAGAAATTAAATGTACATTACTAATGTAATTAGATTTCTTACCTTTCAATTCACAATTAGTTATTATTGTGGCTCCTTTTTAAGGGGGGTGGCAAGTACTTAAAAAGAATGAGAAAAAGGGGAATTAGATTTCTTACCTTTCAATTCACAATTAGTTATTATTGTGGCTCCTTTTTAAGAGGGGTGGCAAGCACTTAAAAAAAAATGAGAAAAAAGGGAATTAGATTTCCTACCTTTCAATTCACAATTAGTTATTATTGTGGCTCCTTTTTGAGAGGGGTGGAAAGCACTTAAAAAGAATGAGAAAAAGGGGAAATTGAGGATTATTTTATATAGGGAAGAAATTAAATGTACATTACTAATGCAATTACACTCTTGTAAGTGTAGTATGAACCTATAGTCTTATACACGTAAATATATTGTTGAATGTTGCATCATAGCACATCCAATGATGTATATCTCAACCTATACACCACTCAATAATGTGGTTCTTGGTGGGTATTGTTTTCCATACCCATCAAGCTATACCTTATTCACTTTATCTCACATGGGACTATATCGTGTTATCTTTGCAAAGGACTATATTGTGTTATCTTCAAATGACATTATATGAAAGAAGGAGCCACTACATCAACAAGCTTAGGGTTGTTAGATCTTCGAGGTAATGTAAAAGTGGACTACAACTGTGCCCATTGTTTAAGGCTAAGACATGCAAATTTCCCCATAGCATGGTGTGGTAGAGATTTCTCTTGTAGACTAGTGTTAGAGAGCTATCTCTTACAACAACTTAGGGTATGCGAGATATCCCTTATACCATGGCATGCAAGATCTATCTTACATTGTACATGATAGTTTCTCAACTCACTTCTCTTAGCCTATGCACATGAAAAAAGAATGGGCATCACAGTAGTCCACTTTTACGTGAACTTGGAGAGTAAGACCTTGGAGAGTAGAGTGAACAAGGTACAACTTGATGGGCTGTGAAGTGGACAAGTTATAGTGTGATGGGAGTCACAGTAGTCCACTTTTACGTGAACTTGGAGAGCAAGACCTTGGAGAGTAGAGTGAACAAGGTACAACTTGATGGGTTGTGAAGAAGACCTTGGAGAGTAGAGTGAACAAGGTACAACTTGATGGGTTGTGAAGTGGACAAGTTATAGTATGATGGGAGTCACAGTAGTCCACTTTTACGTGAACTTGGAGAGTAAGACCTTGGAGAGTAGAGTGAATAAAGTACAACTTGATGGGTTGTGAAGTGGACAAGTTATAGTGTGATGGGTGGCAGGGCCAACAACATACTCAAATGAATATGAGAGCCAACAACATACCCAAATGAATATGAATCGACACAACAACATACTCAAATGAATATGAATTGACAACTAACCCTTCTTGGACTAATACTATGATGAATACAAATTGTCAATTTGCTCTTCTTGGACTATAAGAAGACTATAGGAGTAGTGGGTGTTTGCTAATACTATTCTTGGACTATAAGAAGACTATAGGAGTAGTGGGTGTTTGCTAATACTATTATTCTTGGCCACATGCTATGTGCAATAGGAAATAATTATGCACCATACAATAAACCATACAATAAATCAATGATTGGCTTATTACCTTTTCATCATCTCTGTTCAAGGGTGAATATTACCTTTTCATCATCTCTGTTCAAGGGTGAATAGTGTTTATTGAACGGATAAGATGGAAAGGAAATAAGCCAATGATTGGCTTAATGCATGGTGCATAGAGATAGCCATATAAAGATAGCCATATGCAACAACCCTCCTTGGACTATGAGGATGGAGGAATCGGTTTGTGTGCTTGCTATTATCCTTAACCACATGATATCTATGTACAACAATTTTGGTTGTAAAATGTTGTGTTTAAATGCAAAATGGACATCGATTTTCATTTATGAAGCATGTTTAATCAGTGTCAAAAGCATTACTTTTGATTGTTTAGTATAAACAATATAAATAGCTCCAATGCCACATAAACGCGAATTTAAAGTTAAATCATATGGTATCATTTGGAGTTTATTAAACTCTTCCTCTTTGACCCTTTATTTCCTTTGTAATGTTTCATTAAGAGGAAATCCATGAGGTAGGCTTGGAAGCAGCCATCCTTCGAAGAAAGCTTGACCCTTTGTTTTCCTTCTTAATGTTTCATTAAGAGGAAACCCAGGAAGTCGGCTTGGAAGCAGCCATCCTTGTAAGAAAGTGTAATCGATAATATGAAGGTTTAAGGAGTTTTGACTCAACTGGCCCCATAAATAACAACCCAAGCTGGATTTGGGTAAGTCTTCCATAATTAGTAAAATTTCGCCAATAAGATTCAAGGGGTACACGTTCTTGCATTTTATCCCTGCTATAAATGATGGTCATTGTCATATAAAAATAGTTTTGTGCTATTTTGTAAGACCAAAATAGGATTCCCACATACTTTGTCATATAAAAATATTTGCATAGACTTTCGTTCCAGATTATACAGTTACTAAACATTTTGAGCTTCAACATATTAACCTTACAATCCTACACATATATTACTTATGGCATTAAAAACATTAAAAGAACTACAAACAGTGCATAAGCATCCACTCAATCTATGAAGGACACACTATATTATATTGTTGATCATTTTAAAGCAATTTTTTCAAACAAGACATAGGTGAGCTGCGGTTTTAACACAATCTTGAAGAGCTTCAAGCATAGCAAAGACTGTCACAATGTTTTCTAATCATTGAATGACTGTCTAAACAACACAATTCATGATATATACCACACTGTCTATTCTCCATTCGAAAGATGAAAATACCAGAAGTTTCATATCAAATCCTTCCGAAGGTAAACGAAATAATGGAAAGCACCAGGAAAAGGAAATCGATAAGTACCTTCATTTGCAAATCAGAAAACGGGAAGTAACAGAAAAATAACGCAGCAACTTCCGTGAGGCCATAACCCAGCCTACTCATCCCAGCAACTTCCGTGAGGCACGATTTCTTCTTATTCTGTACACTAACTGGAATCCTCGCATTTTTCTCCAGTTATCACCCTTTGTTGCATAATCGCAATGCGGAGGAGAAAGGCGAGATTACACGTAAATGGGCAGAGTGTACACATGGCCTCCTGTTGATGCATGCTCTCTCCATCTGGCGGGGAAGGAAAGAGACAGCTGGATCTCTCTTTTCATTTGAATTTAGGTTTAGAAGGGACCGTAAATAAGTCAATGTAAAAAGACAAGTTAATAAAACAGTCAATGTAAAAAGACAATTTTGAAATGTAGAGAGCGATGGTTTTTTTTTAAAGTGAAATAGACCGATTTTCTTTCTCTGAGTAAACCGTTATGTTGAAGAAATTAAATTTTATTTCTATCAAATTGCTCCATGTGGTTGTATAATATGGAAAATAGAGAAATTTTAATTTATTTCCATATTTTCACATGCTATGGAAAATGGTAATGTTACATGATGGAGAAATTTTAACAAGAGTTTCTGGATAGACCACATTTTATTTTCAAGAAAAAGATGATGACAAATTTTAATAGAAGGTTCTTGATATACAACATTTTATTTCCATTTTGTTACATATTATGGAAAATGTAAATGTTACATGATAGATAAATGTTAATATGAGGTTAGGGGATATTTTACTTTTGAGAATAATGGTTTTCTTTATTTTGGAATATCTTAGAACCATAGGTGTTGATTTTGTTGCAGATGACAATGCTCGGACAAAGAATGAAAAATAATTTACCATTTTCTCTTGTAGAATGGAAATTCATTGTATAAAGGAGTATGTGCATTGTGATGAGTGATTATTTATCACTGCATCAAGAAAAATTAGGTGCATTTTTCAATTCAATATTCAAGAGGTTGTAACATCTAGCCCATGTAAACCATAGTAAATCATGGTTAACCATAGTAAACCATATTCAACCATGGTAAACTATAGTTATCCATGGTCAACAAATGTCAACCAACATAACCATTCATTAATGTTGCAATGAAACATAACCTTTGATGAATCTCACAATGCATCATATCCATGGAACAATATAGAAATTCAACATAACTAAACCAAGATGAAAGTCGTAATGAGACATAATGATTGAATCCAATATTAATTATGCTTTCTCGAGAATGCTATTATCATTTATCAATTTATAAATTCTAATTTATCAATTATCTCTTTTATTCCTTTTACCCCCTTTCTTTTCTAACAATTTTGTCTCTTATAATTTTTTAGTAAATTTCTCTTTCACTATTTTTCCTAGTTTTATTTTCCATTTCTTTTTTAGGGGTTTTCATTTATTTTTCTTCTCTATATAAATTATTTAAAAATTTCTTCATCTATTCCTTTTTATTTTCTCATTTTTATTTTTCAAATTTATCTCCTATTTAGTTTTCCTCCTTTTTTTTTTAACAATTTCCTCTATTTTTTTTGTTTAACAATTTTCTCTTTTGTTCTTAATAGAAACTCCATATTTCATTTTTTTCTCTTTTCTCTCTCTCAATCTTCTTGGCAATTTCCTCTTTGATTCATTTTTATTTTTCCATTCTTGTTTAGCCATATCATTTTCCATTCTTATTTATCAATTTACTCTCCTATTCCTTTCCTTTTATTGTGAATTAACTCTTTTATTCTTATTTAACATTTTTCTCTTTTATTCTTGATAGAAACTTCATATTCCACTTTTTTTTTTCTTTTACATCTTTCTTTTTCATTTCTCATTCTTATTTATCTTTTTTTTTTCTTTTACATCTTTCTTTTTCATTTCTCATTCTTATTTATCAATTTTCTCTCCTATTACTTTTTTTTCTCTTTTTCTTTTTTAGAAATCCCCCCCCTTTATTCTTGTTTAGAAATTTTATCTTTTATTCTTAATAGAAACTTCCTTTTCTCTTTTGCCTCTTCCAATATTCTTAGCAATTTCTTATCTTATTATTATTTTTTCTATTATTATTTAGTTTTTTCCTAATTTATTTGTATTTGACAATTTTCTCTTCCATTATTCTTAGCAGTTCCTTGATCCACTCTTTTTTATTCTTTCATTGTTTTAAAGAAATTTCCTTTTACATTCATTTTTCCCATCATTCATTTTTTCTTTTCTATTTAAATGAGATATCTCTGTACACAGATCAATATGTTTACATTTTTTTCATTCCTCAATTACAAATTTCTCTTTCCACATTCAATTCCAATAACACACTCTCTTCCTTAACTCTCTCCCTTATTGAACTCTCCTTTAAGGTGAGCTCCCTTAAGGAACACTCTCCCTTAAGGCACTCTCTCCTTGAAGGTGCTCTCCCTCATCACACTCTCCCTTAAAGTGCTCTCCCTTAAGGCACAATACCTTAAGGTGCTCTCCCTCAAGGCACAATCTCCCTTAGTGTGCTCTCCCTTAAGGGGTACTCAAAGGAAATATATGAATATGGAAGAAAATCAACAACCACATCTATGTAAAAATCAAGTGGTATTGAAAACGGATACAATGATTCAATTTGAGCTTTTTATTGTAATTGTTTCTTCTACAATTTGTTGCAATAATGGGTGGATATCATCATCCTTATCTTCTTTAGTGTTTCTTTAAACATTTCTATATATATCACAATGATCGATTAACAATGGTCATCTTCAAGATATTTCTTGTAGTGATATTCTCTTCATTTTTATTTTTATAGCTATATATTTTATTTTAGCTTTAGTTTTTCATTATATCGTGCTTTGGTAAGTATGATGTTGAATTGCAGTGTATTAAGATAAATAAAATAAAATAAATAGATTATATATATTGGATATTCTAGGTTTTGGTAGGAGATTCAATAGTGATTTTCCATGATATTTCAACACTTCGAATTATAATAAAAACACATATTATTCAATTCAATATTTTACAATGGATTTTAATGGCTCAAATTTCCATATATTCAAATGTATAAATAAACATAGAAATGTTCATCCATTAAATAAAAAGTGTGTGGGTATAGGGTGAAATCATGAAGGTGGGTAACACTTTTGTGAGAATTGGGTCTCCAAAATTCCTAGTGATAATTTTTTGGCCGAACTAATAATTATTTCGGTCAAAAGACACCTCTTTTCGGCCGAATTTTTTTTCGATCGAACCTTTAGACATCAAATCAAACAGTATCGTGATGAAGGCCTCGACTCTCATGTACCATATTAGCCAGAAGAATATTTTTTTCTTTCGACCGAAAGAAGCCAACCGGATTTTTGTCCGGTGACATAGTTTCGGCCGAAAATTGTTTTACATATCCTCCCCACATCGCTCTCTTTACACTTTTTCGAACTGTTGGTTGATAGTTGTTGGTTGGTGCTAGTTTTTGGTTGGTGTTGGTGGTCGTTGTTGTTGGAGAATGCTGTTGGCAGTTGGTTCTGGCAGTCGTTGATGTTGATTGTTGTTGTTGTTGTTTGCTAGTTGCTGGTTGATCAAAAAATGGAAGGAATATTTAACAAATTGACATTAATTAGATACTCATGAATGATTAAAGAGTTCAGCCATTAAAAACCATGCTGAAAATAAGAGAAGTGAACAACAATAAGAATGAGACAAAGACAACAAGAACTTGATAACAGAGTTCACCAATATGTGGCTACGTCTTCGGGCCCGCTTCCAAGTGGAGGACCTCTTTATTGATCTTCAAATGCTCAAGTTCTCTTTACAATGGCTTCGTGTTGTTACAAACAAGATTCTAGTCTACTATACAAGACCTCCTTGTGCAGATTCACACATGCCTCAACAAACTCCTCCCAAACCATGAAAAAATGCCCCTCAAAACATGAGAAATGGGCCCAAAAATCCAACTCTTCTTTACATTCCCTGCATACAAAGTACCCTCTCAAGCTCAATAAGCCTGG
>CBVK0101923195.1:0-11355 GCA_900067695.1 Picea abies
ATTAGTAAGATTCGCCAAGGTTTCTACATTTTAAAATAAATTTCCATCCTCAAAATCATCCCTACTTGATTATATTGAGATAACTCTTGTCATATTGTATGCATTCTTGTTTCTCAAACTCTAACATAAATGAAATATTGTAAGTATATTTATGCTCGAGAGATAGCTTATACATTACTTGGAGGTGTTCTAGTCGGAACGAGCCAACGACAACTTTCTGGTGGTTGGTGATGCTCTTGGTTTGGACGTCGATGTTCTCCAAGGCCCATCTTACCATGTCATTATACAACACGACTCTCAGTTGTGCAGCTACCTTGTGTAGCTCTGAATGAGATATATACCTGAGTTTATCTTCATGAGTATCGTCCCCTTCATCGTTGGAATCTTTTTGGAAATTTATAATCTCATGTTCCAGAATGTCGAACACCTGTGTCCAATATTTAACAGAGTCTATAGCTCGTGGTGTAGTGTCTGACATAACGTCTGCATTCGGATTTGAACCTTCACTAGCTGCATCAGTCTTCTTCATCATGTTCCATGGTGCCATGATATCAAGAGAACAAAGAGAGGTTACCTATTGTAGAGGAATTGCGTGAGCTTCTCATTCGGATAAAACTTGCTACTTTGAGAAACGTGAAAATGAAATTCAAAATCGAAGTATTTTTATTCACATCAGATGCATTGATTCGAGTATAGTTTTACTGACAAATTTTTTATTAATTTAATGGAAATATCTACCTAACGATCCGCACTCTACATTTGAATCATTGTCGTTAATTAGTCATAAATTCTATTAATATTTGACGATTCATGTTCTAGATTTTTGGATGAAACAAAGTTGAAATTTCCCGAACCGTGAATCCACAAAAGGTTAATCACAAGATAATATCTTTTAAGATCTTAATTATTCATGTTTAAATTCAAGTTCTTTGGATATTCGTACTTAGAGTTTTTTAAATGTAGCTCGAGAAGAAATCTCCGAAACTCGAAACTGCAAAATGATTAATTATCCGATAATCGATTTTAAGTTTTAATTAATCATATTTATATTTAAGTGCTTCAAAAATTCAAACTTCAGAGATTTTAGGATCTGATGAAGAGTAAACGTCCAAACCCTGAAGTTATAATTCGTTAATTATCTCTTGACCAAGATTAACTTAATTAATTAAAATTTAATACTTCAACATTTTAGTGCTTCGTGGATTTGCGAATTATCTCTTTGTTATATTTCTGAAGGGTTGTCTCCCGTAGTGACATGTTGAAGATGAAATCATTCTATATGATGTGTTGAGAATAGGGAGGTGCCACATGTTACTTAGAATCATATGAATCTTCAAATGAAAATGTCAGAAATGGGTGCCATGTGTCAACCCAGGAAAGACCCAAAAGATACACGTGTACTATGACTCGTGTCCTTTAAAGGTTTATGAAAAGTGATGAATGGACACTTTTGGGTTTCAAGTATTTTATCGTTAAGACTTATCAAAATTCCTGAAGCGCAAAGCTCTGGAGCGACATTTAGTGATTTACCTCTTTAACAATTAGTCGGCTCCAAAAATATGGGAAAAATAGGATCGTTCAATCAAAAGGGGAAACTTCATCAACGATAGATATCATGCGTGCCTTATTACTAATTAACCAAAAATGAATTTGATTTAAATTTCAAAAGTTATTTTCTGAGTTACCACTTTGGGAAAGATTATATTTTCATGAAGTGGAGAATTTTCTGAGTTACCACTTTGGGAAAGATTATATTTTCATGAAGTGGAGAATTTAAAGCTCAAAGTTTAGGATTATATGTGTTCCAACAACTCTCACGGGAATATTCTTTGAAGAAGTATACAAGAAGCCCTGGAAATATGGTTAAGTGGTTAAGAAGCCCCAAAGGTGTGTTCATGAACCCAAAAGTTGATTGAAGGAAAAGAGTATGAAGGACATTGAAAATGCATGCAAAACCTCCATGATCTAATAGTCCTCCTCAAGCCATTTCCAATGGTAGATGGCATGCCACGTGGTTCCTCATGGTTGAGAAGTTATGTTATCTTAAAGTTGAAGATATGAGGTATGGACAAGAAGCCTCAGATCTAAGGTCAAAGAAGTTACAAGTTGGCCCTAATTTCAAGTAAAGGAGAAAATTTGTTGCAAACAAGAAGTTATAGGTTGGAGCTAAAAAGGAGGTACTTGGAAACATATAAATACCCATCAAGAGCCTCTCATTTGATTCAAGGAAGTATCATTATTGATCATTCAATATTTTGATCTCTTAGCACAAGACTGGAAATGAATTTCAGAGGGAAGATGAAGTGGAGAAGGGAAAATTTCCAATGGAAGATGAAGTCTTGTGATGATGTGTTCTAAGGTATGTTCTTTAAAGGTCATCTTGCCATTTCCCCTATAAATTTTTTTCTAGAATGATTCAGATAGCAAAACTTGGAGGATATTGAGAAGACATATCAAGGTACATGTGTTATGAATTTCAAGTTCTGGGTTGTTGTATGTTTGGAGATAGACTCTTTGGAAGATAGCATTTTGGACTAGTCCTGTAACTAGTCACAAACATGTGTTCTAGGTAAAACAACCATAACTGCTTAATAGAGCATCCAAATTATATCATAGCAATTGCATTGGAAATATTACACTTTGTATCATTTTCTATGTGCATTTCAAAATTAGAAATCAAATATTGAGAATGTAACATGTTGTACAAGTCACTCTCCAGAATAGGTCAAAATTTAGGAAGGTCTTCCATTTTTTTCTATTCTCTTTTTTGGTGATGAATCAAACAACGAAAATTGGATGAATTTTATAGAATATATAAAATATGATTGGGTACAATTTGCAGAGCTTGATTCACTACAGGTATGGAGTTATACTTGTTGGAAGTTAGGGTTTGTGACTAATCTAGAAACTAGTCCCAAACAGGTGTTCAGAATAAATTTAAGAAGTGATGTTGGGGTTTATATGTGGACCCATGTGGACCTAGGATATTTATGTCCATCCAGTTTCTATGTGGACCTAGTTTGATGTATCAATGATAGTGACATAAGAAATGACATAAACAATGATAATGACAATGACAATCTATATGGACCCAATTTCTATTTGGACCCGGTTTCTAAGTCGACCCAGTTTGATGATGTTGAAGTTGAGGAAGGTATGATGAGAAAAGATCTTATGCACCATTTTTGTTACATGATGAAAGGTATGGTTTTCTATATGTTTTGAGGTTTATATCTTGGAGTTTTTTGGCACATACTTGAGGAATGTCTTGGTGGTTTTGGGCATATGATTTGGGGGAATTCTTGAAGATCTTGGTGATGATGATGTATTAGTATCAGTGACCGTAACAATGACAGGTTGATTCTATCACTTATATTGAAGGGAGGAAGGAAGGGGCAAGGAAAAGGAGTTGTAACTTCCTTCAAGTTGGAGCCATTAAACTAGGGGGTTGGAGCCTCCTTCTAATTGGAGCTGGAGAATCTAGGGAGTTGTAGCTTCCTTCAAGTTGGAGCCTATAAACTTAGGGTTTGGAACCTCCTTCTAGTCGGAGGTGGAGAATATATGGAATTGTATATTCCTTAAGGTTGGAGCCTGTAAATTATGGGTTTGGTGTCTCCTTATAGTTGGTGTTGTATAATCTTGGAAGTTGGTGCTTCCTATGAATGTAATTCGTGACATGATATAAGAAAAGTGTTCTGTGTTTTTCTCCCATTTGGGTTTCCACATAAAAATATTGTGTAATGTGTATCTGTGGTTATATGTTTATGATATCTTGAATGCAATTAGAAAGTGATAAATTGTTGATAACTTAATGTTTACATGTTGTGGTTGAAAATGGTAAAAAGTGAATTCACCCCCCCTCTCAGTATTGGTGAATATTCCAACACCTGATTCATTTTTATCAAAACTAAGTCCATAATTAAATAGATCTAGATTTCAAAGACATCAAACCAATGATTAATAAGTTTGGCTTTAAATGGCTAGCTCCAGGTACCCCAAATAGTGAATCTTATAAGGTTGGGTAGGGATAGTTTAATGGGTTGCAATATTCCTAAGTAGATTTACTAGGAATTTTGTGAATTATTTTTTTTTCGAGTGTGGGTTTTTTTCAAACAGTTTATTGTCTTGCCTTCCAAATTGCACTAGGTTTTGGTTATAGAGTTTTTATAGAAACAAATGATTGAAATGTAGCAATGATAGATATACAACAATAACACAAAGTGATAACACAAGAAAATGGCCACAATACTTCAGATCTTCATTTTATTTAAATATATAGTTGACCTCATTACAAGATATAATCAGATCTGGAATAGAGATGGAAGAATAATGTGTGTGGCTAAGAATAGCTCCAAGGTACAATGTGTTATTTCACAATTTGTAGGATGGGAAAATCCCAACCCAACCACAAAAATGGTGGAAAATCTGAGAACACCTACCCACTGTCACCTTAGGCAGGTATTCTCATCACTTTAGAGATGACGAAATCACAACAAGGTAGGAATTTAGGTGACCCTAGGGGGAAATGTGATGGAAAGTGGTATGTATGAATGGAATACCCTATAGGTTAATTTAATAGATTGAATAAGGTTTAAGAATGAGTCTCAGAAAATTTTTCAGGTTGCGAAGTCCTTGGGTACTTACTGAAAGTGTTTGTACCTGTCCGAGACACAAGAAAAACCAACTATATACAATATATGTTAGGTGGACCAGCAAGTTAAGTTTGTTTTCCCTAATTTCAGAAGTAAAAACATGTATATATCAACAATGAAATCAAGTAACTAATGCATATTAAACCACTTAAAGTATCAAATATTAGTTGAGTTATGAAGCATAAAACATATAGATAATTTCTCAACACTTTAGTAGAACTTTAGTGGTATTTAGATGGTTGTAAAGATAAGTTTTCAGAGGATATTTGTGATATCCAAATGGTTGTAGAAGTGTTTTTCTACAGCAACAACTTTTACCCCAAGAAATTATCCAAAACATTTCCCAACAATAGCCAAGATCAAATAGATTAATAATAGCAAATTTCCAACTAATTCCAACGATAAAAGAGTGAGAAATAGATCTTGAAAAAGAGAGTTTGTTGCATCCCTAATGGCTATAGAATAAATTTTATAAAAGAAATAAGAGATACTTATCTAATTGAGATGCCCTAGGGGAAATAACAAGCCTAGAACATCAAGGAAAAAAAAACAATTTGAACAAGTTGATTCCTTTGTGTTTCCACATATCCCAATGAATCAATTTTATTTCTCCAATGCAAATTAAAAATGATTAGTGCCTTAATATTGGTTTGTGGGGTCAAATAATGTGAAGACTAGACTAAGTCCTTGGGGGTGTAAATCCTTTTACTCCCCAAGTCAAGCTAGGTCAACTAGGAAATGCTAAGAGGGTGTAAGACCTTTTACTTATCTTAGCAAACCTTATGCAACAATATGACCTTGGATGTATGATATTGGTCCAAAAATAACCTAGCGGTGTAATCCCTTTTACTCCCTAGGATTCATGAAGAAAACAAAGGTGACTTGGAGGGTGTACATCCTTGTAGTTCTCCATGAAACCTTGCAATTAATGACCTTTCACAAGAAAGTAAATGAATCTTGAGGAGGGTGTGTGCTCTTATACTCCTCCAAGTGTTTATCCACTAAAAAATATGGAAGACGCAAGATTTTTAAGACAATAAATGAAGGATTTCCTTACCAATCCCAAATAGATGAAAAATTAAACCCTAAGTGACCAAGAATATTCCATCCACAAGCATGAGAAAAATCCTCCAAGTGTAGCGCACATCTTTATTCCATCAATAGCAAGAGAAAACCATAACAATTGAAAAATAAATATGAATTTCTCCAAGAATAGTAAAAATTTCAGCTAAGTATCCTTCTCCACAAGGGAGAGCTATGTTAAAATGAAATAGAGTTCATCTCTATTTATACAAAATTTTCTCAAGTATGTTTTTCCACATAATTTTAGGGTAAACCACAAGATATGTGTCAACATCCCTAATATTTCCCCTTTACACAAATAATACTAAACAATTCAACTAAAAATTAAATTTTCACAAGGAAAACCCTAAAGAGGTGACATCAACCTCCTTTGATGTCACATTTTGGAATTTGTGCTAAGTCATTGGGCTTAGATAAGGGTGCACTAGGATTCCAAAAGCCATGTGTCCTCAATCCTTTCCTTTTCATCTTTTCTCAATACTTCCTTCTTCTGAAACGTGTCATGTGTCCTCATCACCACCTCAAGCCCCTCAAGTATGATGTCAAGTCCCTCAAGGTGGCATTTTATGCCTCCAAAGAAAAATGTTTGGCTTGTAAGGACATGGCGAGGTCATCCAAGGTGTCTTCTAGGCCTTCAAAGCATGTGGTATTCATCCAGCATGTGGACCATTAGCATCCAACCTGTGGGAGTTTTTTTCCCATGGAATCCCAAGCTAGGATTGTTCTCCCAAAACTAGCCACTAAGAAAGGTCCCGGAAGAAAAGGGTATGCCTTTCAAATATCTCAAGTCAAAGATATAATGAAAAGTGTAAACCACATCTAATAAATAAGGAACCTAAGCATGTGAATCAAAACTACCTCATCAAATTAGACAAATGCTCAAAATCCCTATACAGTTGACTAAGTTTAAGTATGGGAGGGGTGTCATAAAAGTCCTATTGGGTAGAAAACATTCTGCAAGTAGAGGATGCTCCCAAGGATGGCCTTTGAAGGTTATGTAGTGGATGATGTGGTGGAAAGGGATTTAGACTTGATATGTCGAAGGGTTTCATGACATACAAGGGATCATATTATCTCATTTATGGGTGCCTTTGTAGAGGGTGTGTGGAACCTTCGTTTGCGGTGGACTTTTTCCAAGCCCATATTCTTTCTATTATTTCTCCTTATTTATTTCATGTTTTAAGGAATGAGTTGAGGGCCACTGTCATGGCTTGGTGGATAGATAATGATAGTGTCATTCACAAATACCTCACAGAAATGAAAAGGTTGGCTCACGATGAGACCCATTTTCTCTCAATTGTGTAACTGAGAGCCACTAACATGTCTTGGTGACCAGATGATGGTAATTTCATACCGCCAAATATCCATGATCATGATGGGTCAGCTCGTGATGAGACCTCCCATCCTCCAACTAACCCCTTAAGCACTCAATATCTTTTAATTTTGTACGTACCCCATTTCTTGTAGAGAAGCATTTCATTTCTTTCTTGGGGATCCCTGGGTGAAGCATCTAGAAGGTCCATATTTAGGATTTTATCTTTTTATCCAACAACAATCCCTTAGGTCCTTCATCCCCTTCTTCCCATGAAATGAGGTAGATTCCCTTCTTGGGTCACTAAAGTCAAAGGTCCTATAAGAATACAATATGATGGGAATGTAATGAGCGTAAGGTGGAAAATATGGTTAGGAATGGTAAGACAACCCCTCAAGGAACCCCCAGTCACAAACCTTCCCCAAAGGTTGGCCACTCACTATGAAATCTATGACACTCACCAAGGTGAAATAGGGTCAAAAACATAATGTCCAAGCATGCATTCTATAATCAAAAGTAGATTAAATACAACATGTTTAAATGCCTCAAATATTAGGGTGATTACCTGCCACAATACCTGAAATGTACCACATGGAGAAATACCCATTTTCATTTTAGAAGCTAGTTGGTGTGGTAGATGCACTAAAAATGGATCATAATGTGGTGATAGAGTGGGATTTTGTATGTGCAAGTGGACACTGCTAATCATGTCATCTCTTAGATCTCCATATATGAAACTTGAGGGCCTTGAGACATCACCTCCTTAGTTATCCCACAAAATGGGGATAACATATGGCTCCTACTTGGGGACATGTCTTCATCGTAGAGTGCATGAGAATCACAACATATCCTAGTGTACCTATGAATACAGTGAAACAAGAAACCATAAAATATAGGGTGGTTCTATCACCATTCATCCATATACATCAAAAATAGATGGAAACTAATCTAGAAATGAAAATTTTAGCATTTTTTTTTCAAAAATTTCTAAACTAAGCATGAAATCAATATGCAAGTAGAGAAAAATGAAATATGAAATGAAACTAACTAATATGAGAAATCAATATGAAAATTCAAGGAAATCAATATGACCTACATACTTACCTGGGGCCTGGGGATCTAAAGATAAGTCATACAACTAGTGCAACTAGTTGATTATCTCATCAAAGAAAATCCCCTTGTTCTTAATCATGTGAAACAAAAAAGATAAGTCCAACGCAACATGATCATGAGCATAAATAGATATACAATCAATCATAAAATGAAACTCATGGAGATGGGTAGGAGGGAGGAAATATTTCTAGAAAGAGAAACCATCATCCTAATCATCCAACCTGAAGGTGTAACCACAAGCCTCATCGATCCATCTTTGAAGAGGGATACTATATGTAGACGATGGATCATCTTCATCATCATGAACATGATTGTTGCTTCCTAAATAATGAGAAGAAATGAGAGATCCCAAGAAGACCTCATGATTTTGTTGAGAAGAAAGGATGAGGTATGGGACATTCTCAAGTCTAGAGAAAGAAAAATGTGGCCCCTTCATCTATGAATCCCTATAGAAATCCTCAATATGAAAGTATGTCCTCTTTGTAGAGTGGGCATCTGATCGCTCTGAGATGGCCACATCCTAGTATTCTTCCAAAATTGAGGATGAGAGTGGCTGAGAGTCCTCTACTAAATTTGTAATCATGTCATCATCAGGCTCCCAAACATATGAATCATATACGCATGAAAAGTAGTCCTCTAAAAATGACAACTCAAACCCATTTTCTTGAGGGCTACCCTCAATGTCATATATGGGGTCTCTATCGAACATGAGATGACCAAAATCCCACCTGTGTCTACCAATCTATATGAAAATGTCTATATGTTGATCAACCATATGTGAAGGTTCTTTCACAAGACCCTCAACATGACTGAAAATAATCATCTCTTTGTCCTCGTGTGAAGGATAAGTAGAGGAATGGACGTATTCAACTGGATCTTTAAATTCTTCATCATCGAGACTGATTGTTTCTTCAACATCATGTGTAGGGGAAGAGCAAGGTTGGACAACCTTGCCTTCATCAAGAGGGAGCAAAGAAAGTGGTGCCTCAACATGTTGTACTTTATAAAAATTCTTATTTCTTCTTATGGGCATGCTCCTCCATCACCTCAATATTACACAAGGCTTGATCCTTACTGCAAATTGCTTTGTTTTCCTCCTCTCAAAAATATTTTCCACATCCAAGGGCTCCTCTAATACTTTTTCACTTCCAAAGTCATGGAATCAATTGTCATCAAGATATTCAAAAGGATTACAAATCATCATGTTATCTTATTGGTGTGTAGGAGGAATCGAGACCTAGATGTCTTCATCAAATGGGAGGGTAGATACAAACACTTCATCTTCATCAACTTTCTGATCTAAATATTCAACATGAGAAACTTCTTTGGGATCTTCTTGGTAATTTTCTTCATATGTTTTTTCTTCAAACACTTCTTTATATTCAAGGGCCAGTTCTTTGGAAGTAAATAAATATTTTATACGATTCATCATTTCGTCGGCAACTTTATTAATATCGTTTTCCTTTTCCATCTATAAAAGTGCCATATTCGAGGCATAACAAGTTATGGATTAGGGTTCATCCCATGGTGCCATATTTCCATTTAGTGAAAAGACACCTCAATCGATTCGCTAGATGAGCTCAAGAATCACTAAAGGGTGGAAAGGGGAAACAAGGAAAAGTGGGTTCTTGGAAGGTGGAGTTGCCAGATGAGCCTCAAGAAGAGCTTATCAAGGGTGGAAAGGGAACATCCTTTAGGTGGAGTCACCAAACAATCTAGGGAAAAGGCTTTGGGATAGCTTTCCAAAGTGTTATTAGGATTTGGAAGATGATTCAAAATCCTCTCTAACATCGATGCCAAAATGTTATTACACAAGTTGTAGGTTGGGAAAAACCTGACCCAACCACCAAAATGGTGACAAATTTGAGAAAACTTGTCCAATGTCACCTTAGGCAAGTATTCCCGTCACTTTAGAGATGATAGAATCACTTGAAAGGGGGAATCTCGGTGACCCTAGGGGTAAATGAGATGGAAATTGAGATGTATGAATTGAATCCCCTATACGTCAAGTTACTATATGGAATAAGTCTTAAGAATGAGTCTCAGAAAAGGTTTAAGGTTTCCAAGTCCTTGGGTACTTGTTGAGAGTGTTTGTACCTGCCCAAGACACAAGAAAAAATAATTGTACGCAGTATATGTTAGGTGGACCAATAAGTTAAGCTTGTTGTCCCTAATAGTAACAGTAAATAGAAATATATGTTAGAAATGAAATAGTGTAACTACTGCATATTAAACCACTTAAAGTATAAAATATTAGTTGAGTTATGAAACATAAAACATGTAGATAAGTTATCAACACTTTAGCACAACTTTAGTGGTATTTAGATGGTTGTAAAGATGAGTTTTTAGAGTATATTTGTGACATCCAAATGTTTGTAGAAGGTTTTTTCTACAACAACAAATTAGACAAAATATTTCCCAACAATAGCCACTTTCCAACTAATTCCAATGGTAAAAGTGTGAGAAATTGAGATAAAAAAAAATAGTTTGTTGCAACCCTAATGGCCATAGCATAAATTTTATAACAACAATAAGAAACAATTATCCAATTGAGATGAAATAGGGGCAATAACAAGCCTAGAACATCAGGGAAAGAAATCAATTTGAACAAGTTGATTCCTTCATGTTTTCACGTATCCAAATGCAACAAGTTTATTTCTCCAATGCAAATTAAAAATGATTAGTGCCTTACTATTGGGTTCTGGGATCAAATAATGTGAAGACTAGACTAATTCCTTAGGGGTGTAAATCCTTTTACTCCCTAAAGAAAGGTAGGTCCACCAGGAAATTCTAAGAGGGTGTAATCCCTTTTACTTCTCTTAGAAAACCTTGTTGGCCCTTGACCAAGGTTTGAGGAGATCCTTGGTCAAGTTGACCTATTTTGGGACTTCGAGATCCTATCGAAGACGGAGCTCAAGACTAAGCAGAGATCGTGGGATCTTGACCCCTTTTTGGGTCCTTTTTTGGATTTGGGAATATGTAACAGGAATGGGATGTCAGCCCATGGGTTTACCCATGTTTAGGCCTATTTTTTAAAGTATAAATAGATGTCTAAGCAAAGTAAGGGGAAAGAGGCATCTATGTGATGTAAGGTCAATAAGCTAAGTGCTAATTGAAAGTGCTCTGTGCATATTGTGATAAATTTTAGAGCTAAGTGCAAGTGGTTGTAACAGACTGTGAAAGGCTTTGTGCTAG
>CBVK0101923198.1:0-22968 GCA_900067695.1 Picea abies
TTTTTACCCTGTATGGGTTTGCTCAGGAAATATCTGTCTTTGTGTTTCTCATATATGTGACTAATGCTGAATGTGCCATTGTTTATTTCCCTGCATTATTGTGATCAACATTTAGTGTCTCAGCAAAGAGTTTAAAAGAAGCATAATTTTTTAAGCACGGTAACAACTAATTCACCCCCCCTCTCAGTTGTCCAACATGTGTACCACGTACATTCTGCCAATGAAGGGTTGTCTTGAGAATTTTTATCATTCAATTTAGTTTGATGATTTTATGAGAAAGTGTTGATGAAGTTAATCCCCAAATACTTACAATTAAACTTGACCAATATCTTGGCTAAGCCTTGGCCTTTAACTAGCTTAGTGGGATTTATTTCTAGGTTGAATTCAAGGATTCTGGCAATCCACCTGCTCCTTCTCTCATCTATGTCAGGCTAAATGAGAATGTCCTTCACAAAAGTTGAAGAAACATAAGAAATGATCTTTGAATGTAGAACATAAAATCTGAAAGCTTTGATATCTTTCACTAAGGCATAGTATTGTTTCTCCATGATGTCATATTTCACCTTAGCGTCTCTCAGTGCCTTGCTGAAAAAGGCAATGGGCTGCTCCAACCCTTCCGTATTATTTTGCAATAAAACAAATGCTACTGTGTCAAAAGAGGCAAAGGAGAAAATCAGAAAATCTTTGGAGTAATTCGGACTTATAAGCACAGGTGCCTCAATCAGTGCCTTCTTGATTTGGTCGAAAGAATTTCTGGACTGAGCAGTCCATTTTACTTCCTTCCCCTTCTTGGCCATGGTTGTAATATGCTTTACTAATTCAGCAAAATTCGAAACAAATCTTCTCAGAAAAATAATTTTTCCCAAGAAATACTGGACTTCCTTCTTGGATCTCGGAAGCAACAAGGTCTGGATAGCTTCTACCCTGGCTGAATCAATCCTAACCCCCTATTTGATACTATGTGCCCCAACAATTTTCCCTCCTTCATGGCAAATAGAGACTTTTTGGGATTCAGGGAGAGACTGAATTTTCTTCATTTCAAGAAGACCTTCCTCAGATGATAACAATGCTCTTTATCTGATCTAGTGAAGACTGTAATTTCATCCATATAGATGACCACAAATTTATTATTTTCTCCAATGAAGGTGATGCCCATATCTTGCTAGAAAGTTTCCCCTACGTTCATCAATCCAAAAGGCATCTTAGCATACATGAATGTGCCCCGAGGAGTGGTGAAGGTTGTCTTTTCTTTGTCTTCAGGCAAGATGGAAATTTGATTATAGCTAGAAAATCCATCAATCATGGACATCCTAGATGCACCTGACACCCTTTACAATATGTGTTCCATCTTTGGCAAAGGATAATTGTCCTTCTTGGAGCTTTTGTTCAAGTTCTGAAAATCCACACATAGTCTGATTTCCCCATTCTTCTTCCTCACTAGGACCAAGTTGGCCACCCACTCATAATATATCAAAGGGATAATGATTTGGGCTTCCAATAGCTTCTTTACCTCTTTCTCCATAATAGGCAGCAACATAGGATGTATTTGTCGTAATTTATGCCTGAATGGTTTGGCCTCCTCCTTCAGTGGGATATTATCCTCAATGACACTCGTGTTGTATGTTTTGAGGTCTTCATAGGTCCAGTCAAACACATCAGAAAATTCCCTTAATAACTCAATATACTCGACCCTTTTCTCCCTCGACAAGTTTTTTGTCAACTTGACAAATCTTGGATCTTTATTTGTGCCAATATTGCACTCATATACATCAATATCATCATTGGAGAGTTTACCCATTACTGCCACATCATTTCTATCAAATAGTCTTTCCAAAGTAACTAGTCCCTTTGGGATGTGATTGCTAGGCAATTGAACGATATGATGATCAAAAATCTTGTTCAGAAAAATGTCAGCATGAGGATTTATCTTAGAATCAGGATCTTGATCAATGTGTAATGTAGAAAACTCATCAATAGTCTCCAGGAATCTTTTGATTTCAAGATCATCCTCAAACACTTTCCAATGATTGACATTGTTAGGTATAGAGGGTCTATATTTCACTTCTACATCATACCTGAGTTTAGGTGGAAAGGGGACTCTGAAATTGCTTGCAGAAACAGGCAGAAAATCATCCATGGCATTCTCTTCTCTTAGAACAAATGAAATGTTGAAATCCAAGAGAAAAATGTCAACTAGATCCCAGACTTCATTTCTGTAACTCCTGAGCTGGGGGTGTTTAGATTGATAAATATTTTTGATATGTTGAACAATTAACTCAACATCCCCAAACAATTCTATTTCTCCAATCCCCGTGTCTTTTGCAACCCTCAAACCCAAAACAAGAGACTCATATTATGCCACATTGTTGGTAGCTTCAAATTATAACTTGTATGATAGAGATATAATTTCTTGAATAGGAGGAAAGAAAAAACACCCCAACACTAGCACCTGCCCTAGAAGAGGCTCCATCAAAAAATATTTTTCAAACAGAGTTAATCAGAGGAGAATCTTTAGAGAGAGTAATGGACTATTTTCTGATTTCAATAGGAGGCTCAAGAGCATTAGTGAGCTACAACAAGTTGGATCCAATATCAAGTGAGAAAATAGGATGGTTGGTGGGGTCAGCTTCATCACTAATAATATAGGTGAACTGAGCCTCTCTGTACAATATTCTATGCTCTCCCCCAAACACAGGGATGGTATAATATGTGAGGTCCATCTGCAAGGTTCCCCCAAGTCTCTTTATCCAATATCTTGACAAGATTATTCCAAACTTGGGGGGAACATCATCCACCACAATATCCATGACCACACTTTTCATGGGAAACTAGAACAAGGTCACAACCAGATTTTTGATGACCCCGAGACACTACACTTTCCTTGAATCGAAAGAATACAAATCATGATAATATTTTGTGATTTCTAGTCCCAGTTCATCCATGATATTTTTGGGCATGATATTATGAGATTCCCCTGAGTCCATCAAACAATTATGCAACAACTCATCGTGTATGTTCAGCGAGGTGTAAAAGGGAGGGGATGAATCATCTATGTCTTCTATCAAAGGACCTGAGATAACTGTTGGCTTTTCATCTTGAAGGTTTACTGAGTCTGTGGAATAAGCTGAAGGCTCAGGCTGTAATAGTTTAGAGAGGGATCTCTTAAAATCTTCATGATTGACCAGCTCTGAAAGGGGTGCAGGGATCCTAATCTTCTTAATTTCATGCTCAAAGTTGAAAGAGGAGGGGGGATTTAGAATGTCTCTCAATTATGGGACAGGATCTTTGGTTGTTGGTGGGGGGTTTTATGTTTTCTTCTCCTTGATGTTGTTTGTAGCATCTTTGGAAATTTTATCTGCTCTGGAAGGTTGATCAAGGATGTCAAACTTCCCTTATTTCTTCTTAGACATGAGGTTATATTCATTTAGACTACTATTGGTTTTCTCTCCTTGACTCAACTCATTTATTTGGTTTTCCATGAGAGACTCCTCATATGCAGATTGAGTTAAATGGGGAAATGGGGAGGTGTCTCCAAGAATATGGATTTCAAGATCATGCT
The DNA here is from genome assembly GCA_900067695.1 of Picea abies. NCBI lineage: Eukaryota > Viridiplantae > Streptophyta > Pinopsida > Pinales > Pinaceae > Picea > Picea abies. The sequence goes on from CBVK0101923198.1 coordinate 3,560, forward strand.
CTTCTTCTTCTCCCTCCTCATCAACAACAAGGTTATTTTGGAGAGGGGTTTGTATTTTCTGATCATCCCTATCTCTGCTTCTAGGCTCTCTCGGGAGTATCTGAGGGGTAGTGTTTGGTCTTCTAAAGTTACCCCTGTTATCAGTATTTTGGGCATTCTTATAACTTTGCTTCCCCTCAAATTTTATCTTCTCCATTTCTGCAGAAAGAGATTTTACCATCTTGGTTAATTCATCTACTTGAGGATGGGAAGCAGAGGAACCTGAGGTTGAGGCTTCAGATCTTCCCCTTCCTATGTCTTTGTCAGCTTTATTTCTAAGTCTGTCAACTACCAATACATTGGATTCTACTTCCAGGGTTGCATCTTGCATATGAGCCAAGGAGGTAGCTCTTCTCTCTCTCAACAGGAGGTAGAAATCAGGGTCAAAAGCACTAGCATAAGTAATTATGGCAGAGGATTCTATAGGCTTTATCTCAGCATGGATCTTGGTGTACATATTTTTGAATCTTTTGGAAAAGTCAAAGACAAATTCTCCGTCTTTTCTATTTAGGGACCCAAACTCTATGATATAATACATAAAATCCTTTTTATCCCCCCATTGTCTCAAGAAAACATCATGTAAAGCCTCAATCCCAGCAATGGATCCAGGGGTCAATCCTCTAAACCATTTCCTAGCCTCACCATCAAGACTCTAGACAAATACTCTTATCCACACATCTTCATTCTCAATATTTAGATTGTTTGCATAACTGTAGAAGGCAACAAGGTGTTCTTCAACAGTTATGTCTTCTTCCCTAGTGAATTTGGGCATGTATTTTAGGTAGTCTCTAGCAAGGAGAGCATTCATCGGTTGAGGTAGGAATAGAGGGGCATATCTTGCAGCCACTATGGCATCCATTCTATTCCTAGGGGAATTAACACTTTCCATAGGGAGGATAGGTGGAGGAGAAACAAGAGGAGAATGAATTCAAACAGGGGAGGTTGGAACTGAGCTTCCTAGAGGAAAGGGGAACAACAGAGGATTTGTAGGAAATGTTATAGGACTTGAGGGAACAAAGGTTTCCCTCTCTATAAAACCAGTAACTCTAACATGAGGAGGATTAGTGAAACTGGGAGAAGGGAAATCGGCAGGAAAACTCCCAAAATTTAAACTTCTAGAATCTCCAATAGATGGTGGAGTTGCTATAGGAGAATAATGAAAATTACCAGAATCACCTGGTTCAACAGTAGAAGTACCCTCTTGAAGGTTCTTTTCTGTTCTGATAATTTTCTCTAGATCAGCTTCAGATGTCAGTAAAGGAAGTTGTGGAGTAGACCTCGTGTGTTTGCCTCTAGAAGCCACAACTGAAACAATGGAGTCACCTTAATGGAGTCATCGGGTGAAAAATGCAATATTCAATGGTTTCGATATATGATGCACCTTCAAAATCATAATATTGTTGTCATTCTATCCCAGGGAAAATATTCAATCTATACCCGACAACGATGCCAAAAATGTTAGCACTAGAAGTCACCTCTGGATTACGGAAAAGGTAAGCCCAATACCCATCAATTTTATGTCACAATGAATAAATTTAAGGGGGTCTAATGGACGTAGACTCAGGATAATATCGCTTTAACTCAGAAAATTGGGCTGGTATACACAAGAAGATGAGGTCTTGATCTAATTCCAATCAGTAAGTTGTAGTAAGGGTGAGCAGGATGAATAAATTGAGGAGAAAATGTAGAGGTCTACTATGGACATCTGGTCTTCCAGCAGCCTAAGGAGGAAAAACTCAAAAGACAAGCTCCTCTTGGTTTGAAGTTTTAGGGAACTAAATTAAATTGTCACTGAACTAAAATCAAACATACATCACAATTCAATAACAACAACTTGATTGGATCATCCATGCCTGAGTCATTCAGTGTTAGGAGGGAAAATACAACAACAAGGGACTGATTAAAACTGATCACGATGTCCCTGTGATCAAACCTACATCACAAAAACATAACTACCCTCGACTGGATCATCCATGCCTGAGTGTTTTAACATAGTTGTTACAAAGAGGTGGAAGGAAATTGACTTGCATTAAACAAGAAGTCTCAAATACAGATACATAACCAGAAAACCAAAGTCTTCATTAAAACTTTACAATTGGGAGCATAGCTCAACCATCGACCTTAACAAAATATCAAAATTAACTATATATACTCAGAACAACTTGCTCCCACCAGGGGAGCGCTCTAGTCATTTCATTTAAGATGGCGTCTGCATCCTCTTCTGTTAGGTTGCACTTGCATTCTTCTGTCAGACGCAAGATCAGATTGGTATGGGCTTTGCAGAAAAATCCATTGACAGGGGAACTTTTTGCTGACAATCTGATGTCGCCCCTCCTCAACCCCCAGGTCAGAAGGTCACGTACATAGATTCTTTCCTCTTACACTAGCCCAAAGAGCTCTTGTAAATGGCTCCTCTATTTCCCTTTTGGGAAATCTTCACCCATAATTAACTTCAAGAAATTCCCCCTTATACTTCGGGAGATCGGACTTCGCACTTTCACGAATTCGGTGGTCAAGCACCTTGTCTCTCAATCTCTAAAAACCCAAAAACAGTCAACGCTTGACCTTTTCTCTCTCTATTTCGGATTTCCCCTTATCGCGATTTCGACGGTTGCGATGTCAAGCAACTTGTTCCCTTGATTCCTGAAACCCGATATGCTCGCAAGCTTTGACTTTTCAACAACCCCTTTATTCCGTCGAGACTTCGGACTTCGCAACTTCGCGAATCCTAATGCAAAGAATTTGGGTCTTCACCCCACAAAATCCTGAAATGGTCAATGTAGTTTGACTTCCGTGTCGATAGTGCGCCACCTGTCCACCCTGCTGATTCTATGGCCCACACAATCCTCTCATCCCTTCGGGACTTCGCGTTTCATGATTTTGCGAGTCATGTTGCCAAGATTACGGGACTTCCACTTGTGAAAACCCGAAATAGGAATCCACGGTAAAATCCAACAGCTCCTATTTGCTTGAATCTATGGTTCTTTCTCTCCTGAGCTTAAACCCTTGGGAATACTCGCCGTAACTCCCCTGCTCCTCCGTGAGATCTAACGTCTCATGGGACTTCGTGAATTCTCCATAGAAAATTCTGACATCTGTCTCTTTCCTTCACAAGGACTTCTGCAACTTCTTACCAAGTGGTTTTTACCACGGTACTCAACTACCTGCGACCCAACTTGCAATGCCTTTTCACTATTTTTAGTGCACAAACTGCCTGTGCTTCCTTCGACCCCTTCGAAGGTTCAAATCCTTCTGAGCTTTCCCACGACTTTGAGTCTTTCAGAAAACTCCTGCTCGCACTCCTTGCGGCAGACCTTAAAACACTTTCAAGTGTTGAATTCCCTTTGACTCTGCACACTCCTGCAGCAACAATCTCTCAACAAATCATCTAGGTCACCAAACTTGAAACTCTACTTGGCCTACGCACGTCTTGCACAGCTCCTCTGCCTAACTACACTTCTGTGGGAATGAGCACAAAAGCTATCTTATCTGAGCTTTCAGAGAAAAACCTCTGAACCCTTTTGTCAACGCACTCCTTGAGGACAATTCAACTGCACTCCTTGTAGGAACTCTTACTCAGATAGATAAACAATTGAAACTCATTTCCCTTACTCTCTCTCTCTCAGATTTCAAACATTCAACAAGAAAGCATTCATACATAACATAAAAGCAATTGCATGATAGAAAGAGTAAAACATCCATGATCATAACATTCAAAAATGCATACACAGAGAATATTTGAACACCATGAGTCTGAATCAAAGCCTTCTTGTATTAATCCAAAACTTATGTACATGGAATTCGGCTACACAACTCTCTACTTCTCTCTTCTATGCTCTATGCTCTCAATTGGCATCCTCCTTCTATGTATTCTATTTTATGTTACAATACACAATGAGGGTGTCTATATCCCGTTTCCCTCTTTCATTCTAAACTGTCTAATCTAGAATTAAATTCTATCTACTTGCATTAACTATCATAAATTCCTTCTACCTACTAAGGACGAGAGCGGATCGCTCAAGGTCCATTTACAATATTACAAGTGCGCTCCTTCTTAATTATCTCATTTAAGATCGATGCATTAACTTCAAGATAATTTCAAAATTTTCATTGGGCACTTTTCCAGCTGTCTTTTGTCTCTGCGCTGGCTTGCTTGATATGCTCCTGCATCACAATCTGCCTCCATGACCACCTTTTCCATGCTTTCCATTTATGTGGTGAAATGAGGTTTCAACCACCTTCCCCATTTCCATTAACTACCTTCATCAAGATCAAGATGAAATATGACACCCATGAATGCTCTAGGAGACATTCATGACTCCTTCAAGTTAATCTCGACACCTAGAGACCACGTAGATCTTATTTTGTGAATAATATGGGTGCCCTCGGATTTTTATGCGACTCCTCTCCATTGCTTCATGTGACCTCGGGTCATGACTTGGGGCTTCCTATGTGACATTTCAGGATTTCACATTTCGAGAATCTTCATTCCATTCAATTCCAAATATCTCGATGCTCGAATCTATGAAATATCCCATCCAGAATCACAGTCAGATTTTATTTGAAATTAATAGTCAGGATGCTTGCTCGAAAACCTCCACTACCTGCCGCTCAATAGGCGCTTGCCCTTATTTATGGCCCTGCTTCCCGTATAACCACAAGTTGTGATCATGGGTCTAATTCCTAGGCACTTCGCGATTTCGCGTTTCGTGAATCTATGTTGTGATCCATGCTAAAGCCTCCGAGTTGTGAAATCATGATTTCTCAGATCATGTGCCATGCATCCCTTCAAATCGAATGGCCCAGGTGAATATCAGCATTTCGGGACTTTGGGATTTTGGCATTTCAAGACTTCGGGATTTCGGCATTTCGAGACTCGGGAAATCGACACATTCCTCACTTAAACATTCCTAAAATGACTTTTTCCATGATTCGGATCGGGTGCCACATGCCCTATTGGATCAAATGGCTCCTGCTGACTTCAAATTTTGGGGTTTCGGATCCTTTACAAAACAATGTTCTCAACTCCCAATTCCCGCAATTATTATTCACCATCGATATCTGAACTTTGAAATGTAAATCCCTTCGCCATACTGAACTTTCTTGCTCGCTTGATTTGATTCCATATCAGACCACTCTAAGTGTTGTGCCTTGAACTTATGGTTGTAGCCTCTGTAACAAATACTTTGAAGACTAGTTGAAGGCTTGGGAAAGAAAAATAATTAGTGATAGAGGTAGAGAGGGTAGTGATTAACCCAGAGAAAACAAAATCTTGGGGTCGAGACTTATCAGAAAGGATTACAGAAAACAAAAGATTTCTCAAACGAATGAGGACAAACACAAAGAAAAATACAAGCCGAAAGGGGAAAAACTTAAGTCTTGGTCGACGAAAAGGAGAAAGGCTAGACAAAACTACAAACTTAGGTAGAAACTACTAAATCACAAGACTCTAACAAGTTTGTGTGATAACAAGAAGATCTGGGAAGAAAAACAAATTACAGATGAGGATACAAAAATTGTGCAGTTAGCTATCATGCTAAGAGACCACGCAGTGGATTGGTACATGAGTCTATTTGTAAACAGTGCACCGGGAACAACACAAACTATTGAAGATGTGAAGAAGTTGTTGATAAATTAATTTCAGAAGATCAGTACACGAATGAGATGATTGAAATCAAACAAAAACCAAGTGAGTTTGTTTGGGATATTAATCAGAGGTTCAAACAATTGAAGGGTAAATTGAAATATTTCATGACTGACATGCAACATAGACATCTCTTTGTGAATTCACTACTACCACATATGAAATACCCTTTGAGGCAGTAGAATTTTCAAACTCGGGAAGAGGCTCTACAGGAATCCTTACAACTAGAAGAGAACTAGATCAGAAGATAGATACAGCAATAGAAGAGCTAAAGGAGGATCTGAAGAACCTCACATTTCAACTGAACCAGAATAAGGGAAAAGAGAAAAAAAAAGTAGTTTGGTGTACCACATGCAGGATAGAAGTACACCACAAGAATGAGTGCCCAACTTTCGCATAGTACATGGAAATAGGGATACCAAACCCTTTTCCAACAGGAGGACCATGGCGTGAGATCTGTAAAACACACGAGCATGATCCATATCATTGTCCAATGATGCAGAATTTCCAAACAGTACCCAAGAATTCATACTGAATTTTTTGCAAATCAATGTGTCATGATGAAAAAGATTATAGGAAAATGGACCTGATGAGGGAAGGAACTTCAGATACGTATAGGGTGCAGGTAGAAATTATGACAGGGAAAACTGCACCATAGTTCAACCAGGTACCACCTTCATATAATAATGCACAACAACAATACAACATTATGCAACCTCAATATAACAATGCATAGCCACAGTATAACCACACATAGCATAATCAGGTACCTCATTACAATGCACTGCGAGGAGATCAAGGTGGATACAGATGTGGAGGAAAAGGGAGAGGAGGATTTGGAAGAGGTAGAGGTCTAGTAGTGTGTCATAACTTCCAACATCCAGAACATTATGCAAGGGAATTTCCACTCCCACCTGTGACATGCATGTACTATCACGCAACAAACTGTTATACATATGACTGCCCAACATTATTAAGGAATATTCAAGAAAAGATAAATCGGAACAATCAGAATGTACAATGGATATCTGTAGAGGCGAGGGATGATGGAAGAAATATCAACATAGTCACACTAGGAGGTGCTAAGACAAGAACTGACGCAGTGAGACCGGAGCCAGCACAACACCAATGGGTGAAGAAGAATATTGAACCAAAGAAACAATTCGATGCAGGGAAAGAAAAATAAATGTTCAAGGAGGAAAGACGGGATTTCCTCAAGCAATATGTTGCATATACATTAGTTGCGCAACATACTTAGAATGTACCAATGTACGAGATGATTTTTTCAATGGTTCACACCACCGAAGTACCACCTATAGCCCAAGTAAGTACCATAAATACCTTTCTGCAAAGTTGTTTCAAACTACTGAATGAGCCATCATCTGTTAAATTTTTGAAAAATATGTTAGAAATATGTAACACAAAGATAGAGGGGAAGTTAGTGCATAAAAAAACCAATCACCTCCATACAAGGAGGACAAGCAGTGAATTCATATTGAATGCTAACATTGGAAATTTCAATATGGGGGATATCATACTGGATTTAGGCTCTGAGGTAAATGTGTTACCCAAGAAGGCATGGAAATGTATGGGAGAGCCCACACTAGGCTATTCACCTTTCCAGTTGAAGCTATCAAACCAACACATATTTCTACCAATTGGAAGGCTAAAAGGTGTGACAGTAGATCTATATTGAGTGTGCACTAAGGCAGACTTTGAAGTGATAGAAATAGTAGATGGAACGACACCCTATCCAACATTTCTTGGCTTGGATTGGCCATTTGATAACCAAGCCATAATCAACTTGAAGACAAGGAAGATGACATTTGAATCAGTATAATACAGAGTCATTGCATCATTAGACCCTTCAGAAGGAGAAAGGTTTGTAGAACCAACTTGTCTAGATTTAGAAGAGATAAACCAATTGTACAGAACCACCTCGTGCGAAGAATATTATGTTAACCCAACTGCAGATGGGATACTCAGTTGGAGAAGCATCACACCATGTGATTCTGACTCATGTACAGGGTTGGAAAAATGGCAATAGATATTACATGAAGTATCCACAAGAAGGTGTGCAAGAATAGACCGTGCAGTAAGATGGGTGGGTACCGAGATCAGAGAACCTCCTAGTTTTCATGGCATAAATGACTTAGAAGAATTTCTAACAAGATACAAAGATGAAGTGTTATATAATTAGAGGCTCTTAGCCTTGGACATTGAACTCAAGGAAACACCTAAAATATGGTGGGGTGTGCACAAAGAAACAGTTAAGGATTGGTACCAATGTAAGTGACTACTGTGCATTAGATTCAGCACAGAGTAGGGGAGCAATAATATGCAGAGATATGATGGACAGGGGACACCAACAGAACATTTGGAGAAATGAAGAACACTATGGAGGATGACACCACCAGAGAAATGGCCTCATCACTTAATCCACACATTAGAAGGAATTCCATAAAATTGGTATATAGACCAGGAACTGTGCAGAGGCACTGTAAAATGGATAGCATTACAGTAGAATTTTATAGTAACCTTCTCATTTGAACATGAGAACCCCAACATAGATTCATCACTGAAGAAGATAAGAGGTGTGATGTTTATTGATGAACCAAAGGTTGAACTTCTGATATAATACCAACAGGAGAACATACAGACGGTGAAAGTACTATTGTCATGTCATCATGTGCGGGAAGAAGCACTAGATGAAGATGACCCACGCAACATTCAGATTACAGAAAATGAAGGAGAAAGAGAGGTGGAAGGTCCATCTTTGGAATCAGAAGTATTTGTTGCACCTATCAAAGTGAAGAAAATCAACATTGGAACAACTGACAATCCTAAAATGGCCAACATTGGAGACTACTGGGATGAACAAATAGTAGAAAGGATAACAGAGTTATTGTGCAAGTACAGTGACTTATTCCCAACAATATTTACAAAGATGAAAGGCATATCAGGAGAGTTAGGAGAGATGAAGATACCTCTCAAACCAGATGTTAGATTTGTTAGACAGAGACCGTATAGACTAAATCCAATATATAAGTAGAAAGTGAAAGCAAAAATTGATAGAATGTTGGAAGTTGGTATCATAGAACCAATGGAGGAATATGAATGGATAATCCCTATGGTATTTCAAGAGAAGGAACAAGGGGGGAAAAGGATTTGTGTAGATCTAAGGAAATTGAATGATGCATGCCTACATGACCTTTTCCATACACCTTTTATAGATGAATTCATAGAGAATCTGGGAGGCCATGAAGCATATTCATTTACAGATGGATTTTCAGGCTACCATCAAATCAAGATAGCCCTAGAAGACAGATATAAGACAAATTTTGCCATAGAATGGGGATCCTACCAGTACATAGTCATGCCTTTTGGACTGAAGAATGCATCAGCCATATTTTCAAGGGTAGTAATAGTTGTTTTTAAGGAGTTCACACATCATTTCTTAGAAGTGTATTTGGATGACTAGATGGTATATAGTCTATTAAAGGACCATGTAGAAGTATTAAGGCTAATGTTGGAAAGATGCAAGCAGTGCCAGATATCATTGAATATCAAGAAGTTCATCTTTGGGACACATTTTGGAATACTATTGGGCCATATAATATGTAAACAAGTCTTGCTAGTTGATCCTGCCAATATTGCAGTCATTGTCAACTCACCACCACCAAAATCAGTGCACCAGTTGAGAGCAACATTGGAACATATAGACTACTACATAAAATTTATAAAAGGGTATGCGTAGATTACTACGCCAATGGAAAAATTGTTAAAGAAGGATACTAAATTTCATTGGAACGAGGATTGTCAACAGGGTTTGGATACCCTAAAAGAAAACATGGTCACATCACCTATTATAGTATTACCAGATTGGGAAAAGACTTTTCATGTGCATGTAGATGCATCAACTATAGCATTGGGAACAATTATGGCACATCCAGGAGCAGGGGATTTGGACCATATTATAGCATTTGCAAGAAGAAAACTCTCAGAATCAGAGAAGAACTATAATACTACAAAAAGAGAATGCCTAGATATGGTCTATGCACTACAAAAGTTTAGACATTACTTACTGGGAAAACACTTTAAGATGTTCACAGATCATTCAGCCCTCAAATACCTAGTCAACAAGTCAGTGTTGGGGGGGAGGATCTATAGATGGCTACTGTTATTTTAGGAATTTGATTTTGAAGTGATAGTCAAACCAAGGGATTTGAATGAAGTACATGATCACCTATCAAGGGTAACCAACGGAGAATAACCTACCAACTTGGAAGAAAACTTCCCTGATGCACAGCTATTTTCAGTCCAAGTGGTTGACGAATATTTTGCTAACATTATTGAATACTTGAGTACAGGGACTGTGCCACAAGAATTTAACACTATGCAAAAGAAAAATCTGGTAGTCGGAGTTGCAAACTATCAATTGATTGTAGGACACTTATACAAAATGGGCACAGACAACATTTTGAGAAGATGTGTACTAGAACATGAAAGGCCTAGAATTTTGGCATAAGTTCATGAGGAATAGCTGGAGGAAATTATGCAGTAAAAGATACCATGCAGAAGGTATTGGTTGTAGGACTATGGTGGCCAACAATTCATAGAGATGCTAAGGAATATTTCCAGAGATGTGAGGTTTGCCATATGGTTGGTAAACCTAACAGAAGGGATGAGATGCCCCTAAGACCACAAGTAACTTTGTGGGTATTTAACAAATGAGAAATAGACTTTGTGGGACCAATTAACCCACTAGAAAAAATGTCAAGAGAAAGGTATATCATTACTGCAACAGAATAATTAACAACATGGGCAGAAGAAACACCAGTAAAAGATTGCAGTGCAGAGAAAGAAACACACTTCTTTTTTGAGAAAGTAATCACTAGATTTGGTTGTCCAAGGATTTTGATGAGTGACCAAGGTACCCACTTTATCAATGGTACTATCAAGGCTATGACTAAGAAATTTGTAGTCTATCATCGAAAGAGTACACCATACCATCCGCAAGCAAATGGAACAGTAGAAGCCTTCAATAAGATCTTGGAGAATTCTCTGACAAAGATCTACAATGTCAACAAGGATGATTAGGATTTGAAGATACCAGCAATACTATGGGCATACAGGACTACATCTAAGAATTTGATAGGATAAACACCATTCATGTTGGTGTATGGGAAAGAAGCAGTGGTGCCACTAGAATTCCTGGTACCCAGTTTGCACATAGCAGCAATCACCAACATGACAGAAAGAGGTGTATTAAAGGAAATATTAAATCAACTAATAGAGATGGAAGAGGATATGATTCTGGTAGGATTTCATCAAGAAGTATAGAAAGAAACAGACAAATCTTTGCATGACAGACATATCAAGAGGAAGAGTTTCAAGGAAGGAAACCTAGTCTTTCTTTATGACCGTAAATTTTTGCAGCGTCTTGGTAAATTCATAATGCATTGTCTAGGGCCCTATGAATTAAACACTAACACAAATGGGGATCTATACAACTAAAGTATCTGGAAGGAGAAGAGTTGAAAGGAATGATCAATGGGAATCGACTGAAAATGTACAGGGATAGTTGACTTCCTAGCACTTGAAAGTTACAGTGCATTAAGAAAACATGTACATAGTGTACTATAGTAGAATTTAAGATAGAGAAATGAGAAAAAAGGAATAAAAAGGATAAAAAGAAGGAAAAAGAAATAAAAAAATAGAAAAGACAGAAAATCCAAAAATGTTGGGAAATACAGTGTGCAGAGAAAGTGGACTCAACGCAAAGAAAAGAAAAATGTTTGCGTGCAGTATATGGGCAACACAATGTGCACTAAGGAAAAGTTACAGCAAAAATATGTGGCGCACTCAAAAAGTTCAATGCCATGGAAAAGGTACCAACTGTCTGAAAAAAGAGAAAAACAACGGTTAGGGTAAAAAGGTGCCATCTATGGGAATTTATGAAATTAAATGAAACATACTCATTGCATTAATCATATCCAGGGAAGCTTATCCAAGAATATTCGTAGCATTGATTTCATGCACTATATAAAGGAGAAACGCAGGGAATTTACAACTTATTTTGAATTTGCAAACTTGCATCGTTACAAGAGCACATGGAGAAGAGTTGACTTGACGAGTGCATAGTGTGAACCAGCCGACAACCATCTGGTGAAATCTGGTGAAATAATCCAGTGCCCATGATGGCACCACCAAATATTGGTGCATCGAGCCAAATAATGAGAAAAACCCAAAGCATTGTTAGGGAACCTTATGAAATCGGTGAGGTCGAGCCATAAACCACACAAAGGGGGGAATTCATCAATGTCAACGCAATTCCCTTACCACACATAGAAATAGCAAGCCCCACAGCCATGGAGGAATAATTCCAACCTATAGTAAAGGCTGGCATGGATATCAACCCACAGGATAGTGTGCAGGGCCGATGGGCCGAAGATGTAAGCAACCCACAGAGACCTGGGAGGGCCGAAGGATCCCATAGAGAAAATGGGTCCACCGCAGTGAAAACAAAGGTTGTTTCACTAAGACCACCAACCAGATCATATTTTGTGCAACAGCAGGAGGGTCTGGTGGAAGACATTACCGACCATCCAGACTCTACCGTCGAAGAGAGATAGATGGAGGTTGGGACCTCAAGTAAGACACCAAGAAGAAAGGGAAAAAAACCCATGGTGTGGTCACCACACAGACAACCTCATGCAACAATAGTCCTATCGCGCATTCCTGAGGGGTGTAGGCTAGGCATTCCCTTCTAGGATACATGGAAATACTACGGTATTCGGACCATGACGTGGTCGATGCTGGAAAATTCTCATAGTTTGCATAGCAGGTATACCTTGAAAGTATAGGCACAGACTCCCTTGGTGACCCAATTATACTACCAAAACCATGGGTAGTTGGCCTGGCCAACACAAGAATTATGAACTTGCTAGAAATTGCCCATTTTGGCAGGGGGAAAGAGGTAAAAAATTATGTCAGGCAATTGATTGCGGTCCTCCATGGAGGATTCTTATGGTTGGAGGAGAATTCTCAATAGACATGGAACTAATTGAATTTATCATAGGTCTTCCATCTATGGGAGAGAGTCCCACATAGTACCTTGATTATAAAACAAAGGAGAAATCCCTGACTCAAAAGATGAAGAAAACTTACGGCACAGAGAGGGGCTCACGCAGGATCATAATCAAGAGAATCAGTAACGCAACAACGAGAATGGCCACCAAACTCATAGACTGTAATATTCTCATAAAATGTCACAAGGAGGAAGTCCCTGTCGGGGTCATCATAGTTGCAACACAGTGCGCCAATTGAACTATGCTTAGTTGGGCCCTGTATTTATTGAACTTGTTCATTGTTACTCATTTTGATTGCATTGATCGGGTAGAAGGATCCCCCATACTCTCATTTTTGTGAATAGATAGGTCATTTCCACGCAACACGATACACATCATTGGGGAGCACTTCAGACCCCAAGCATAGAACGCTAACATAAGTACCTTTGCATGATACTTGAGCAAGATACAGGAGAGAATTGCAAATAGTTGGAGAATAACTCCAGAAGTGGTTGCACAATATAGAGAGATAGCCAAATTCAAAGAGACCAAACATAATATGTGGATCCAATCGTGCAAGGATCAAGGGAAGGAGTGGATATAGTTAATATATTGCATCACTAAAGAGGACGTAGAAATGGTGATGAGGGATTGGCACGACGATTGGAGTATTCCAGTCCTAACTCGAGAGGTACCTAAGGGTACGGAAGTAGAAGTGGGGTCAACCAAGAAACCTGTAGGTGACACCACTGAGCCCAAAAATCCATCAAAGTCGAGGAAACCCAACCAGAAGCCGACGCAACAGAAGAAGGGGATTGCGCCGAAGAAAGATGTGTAGGTAGTGAAAAAGGACATTTCCCCTAGACAAAAAGAACAAGGGTTGGGGGACACTACAACGCAAGAAACCCCCTCGGCGACCACCCCACAAGAAACAAGGCCACCCAAGCGGCCGATTATACACACAGGGGGGCACACAAGAAGGCCAAGGCACATAAGAAGGCACTGGAATACACTATCACTAGGGATGATGTAGACCTCATAGCAGAGAAAGTGCAAGACCATGCGGAAGAAGAATTTGAAGAATCCTAGCACCAGAGAGGAAAAATACAAGATGAGTTGGCAGGGATAAAGAAGGTCCTCGAGCATATCAGGTTAGCATAGAGGGATGAAAGGGGAACAAAATATTTCCCCGAAGCAGTAGCAGTAGAGACAAGAACTGTGTGGAGTGAGCAGGACACAGTTCAAGCTATCTCCCAGGTGAGTATGACTTTCAAAATGAAATCTAACATGTTGTAGATGGATGATGTCGCAAAAAAGACACCATTGAAGGATCTAGAGTAGGTAGAACCGATATTAGCAATAATACCTACCAAGGCACTATACAGGATCTAAGTCAGTGTCGCACAGGAGGTACAATCATGCACCAAAACAGATGCATCTGAACTACAGAATATGAGAAATGGAAAGGATGCCTTGGAATTGGTGGTTGAGTAGGTCAAGATTGAAACCAAGGAGGAAAAGTAGTTTCCAACAGAATAGAACAAGGTGTGACAGAAGTATACAATCACATCCCTGACAGTGCACATGCAAAGAACTCAAGCGCAGAGGAGAAACTCAAGCTTATTTCCAAAACCATTGAACACTATAGCCAAGATATTGAGGAATTAAAAGAAAAGTTGACTCATGTAACTCCTCCTGAGATCAGAGAGAAGAGGAAACAAGACGCTCCACTCCAATTAGTAGAACTGGAGAAGCACATAAGCATAGAAGAAGAGTTCTTTGATAGAGTCGCACAGCTCTGGAAAACGTTGGATGAGGATGAGTAGGTCAAATAGTGGGACCAAGAAGAGAAAAGGCTCAGCGTAGCTGTACAAAATCTCAAGAATAGGAAGAAAAAAATAAGCATCACATAGCGCTTGAAAGGTAATCATGACTTGAAGAAGTTGTGGGAAGATTTAAAATCAGCACAAAGGAAAAAACATGAGACACAGGCGGAAGGAGAACCCCTCCAGGAGAAAGCATCACAGATGATTGTGCAGTTGGAGGAGGAGAAGAGGAATATGGTGCAAGAATAGACAGAAGGAACAACAATTATCCAAAAGGAGATCACAGCGCAGTCAGTAGAGGCACTGACAAGAAAATTCGCATAGCTCAAGACACGAGGACGGGAACTAGCAGAGAAGTTCCAAATTATGGAAACAATCATCATAGGAGCACGCACTAGATAAGTGTCTTGGGACAAGCCATATGTCAGTGTTGGGGGCCTATTGGGCACATAACTAAAGTGGAAAAAAATTATATTTTTGGAAGATAAGACCAATTTTGGAGAAGAACAATTGGCAGGAAAAGCAGCACGTGTGAGAGAAAAGTTGCACGCAAAGGAGGAAATCATGCAAGGCACACATGTAGGAAAACCTAACCACATTAGGGTTAGGGTTGTTGTCAAAGATTGTAACAGTTGATAAGTTGAAAATTAGTGTAAATTAGGACCTAGGATATCTAGGTCGGGAACTGAGTTTTGTTTTTTTCGGTTAAGGAAACTACTATAAGATCTGATACCATTTTTGTAATTTGTTGAGTTGTAGGAGAGTCAAGTAGCTAGATATTGAGGGTTAGATCATAGGCTGAGGATCCTGGTGTGATGTAGTCCTCCTCATAGAGGTTGTGGAACTTGTTTTGTGATTGTATAGTCTGAATTGTAGTGTGTGTGGTGCCATATCTTGTAGAAATATGAATAAGAGAGCCGAAGAAGACAGATATTTGTGGGCGTAGCACATGAGGAGGTGAACCATGGTAAAACTTGTGTTAGGTGTGGTGTTTATTGCATATTTACCTTTTTTAGTAGTTTGATGATGAATAGATGAATGAATAGTTTTGTTAGATCTGTTATTTGGTAGATCAGTTAGATTGCATGCATAAAATTAACAGATGAATGAATCTTAAGCATGATATAGAGAACAACAAGATCAAGGCCTAAGAAGATGAATTGAAATCCCATGTCCACACTCTTTCCTAGACTGCAAGCATATGAGCATTGCAGTCACCCATAGGACTATATCAGATGATATTGCGGAGTACATTCTATGTGTTGTGTTTCCTTCTGGTTTACCTGGAGGGTTGATAGTTTTAGAGGGTTTTGTTGGAAACTTGTTCAGGTCTAAACCTAGGTCATCCAAGAAGTATAGAGAGAGAGTAATAACCAACACATTGAAAGATGTGTCTCTTAGTAAGAAAGAAGGGCCCTCAAAGGAAAGCAAAGAAGTTATTGCAGAGTCCAAAGTTGAATCAGAGGCAGAGTCTACAGAAGGAGATGAAGCAAAACCACATGAAGGACACAATAAAGAAGCCAATGAGATCATTGACTTAAAGGCACATTATGTTGCATATTTTAAGAAAAAGAACGAATTCCTATAGTTGTTGTACATCGCCATCCACACCATATAGAGAAACAACATTCATCAAGGCAGGGGTGTGACCATAAACACACTTATGAAATAGCATGGCACTGGAAAAGAAACCAATCAAGAGGTGCATGGAGGACTACTAGCAATGCATGACAATATCAGGATAGAGAAATAATCTCATGGCACCATATGCACGATAAGGATAAATATTAGGGTGGCAAGGCAACAGTTGGACATCATGTTCATCTTCCATTAGGATGGATGGATGGTCATACTTTCTATCAATTGGCTACATTTCTTAGTTGGTCATATTTTATGGTTTACTCTCGTGTTTCAAGGATGAAACTCTAAAAGGGGATGGAATGTAGTATACCTAGGGAGGTAATATGGGGTACCTAAGGAGGTACCCAATGGGAATTTGGTTATGTATTATTAGTGGAAGTCATTCAATATAAGGTGGACTAGGTCCACTATATTATTAAATAATGCCCACTATGATAGTTAGATATAATAAATGTGAGAAGGCTTTCTAGAAGTTTCCTTCTCTAGAATATTCCTAGGAGATAGAGAGTGTTATATAAAGAAGTGTAAGCAATGTAATGGATCAGAGTGAAGTATATTGTGATTGTAACAAGAAATGATTGCTTGAGGAGTGTTATCCTTCCTTAAGGATTGATATATGGTGTTACCCTACCTCAAGGGTTTTGTCTACATTCTTTTGTTGCATATTTGATGAATGTTTTGGCTTATTCTTGTTGATATTAAGGGCTATTTCTGAAGTATATTTGTAGATCTATTCAAGTACTTAACACCAGGAGCCTAGGAAAAGTTTCAAATATGTAATTAGACAACACAATTTTTTCTATAGATCAACTAAAGAAAGTTCGACATATTCAATTCAAAATATCATTTACCTTACGGGTCCAGGTGGTGTCCTATACATTCTTCCATTCCCTCTTGGGAATGGTGACAAGATTTTCATACTTAGGGTTTTTTTTCAATCGAATCCTATATTAATCTCTGACATATTTCAAATATGTTTCTACCTTAGAGGTGATATTGCGTTTGTTGAACAAATCACCAAACATGTCAACCAAGTGGTTAATAATTTTATCTTTCAATTATTTTTTCTAGGCATTCCACCGTGTGTGAATGGTGGGCCAAAATATCTCTAAGGCCTTGGCATGCAAGGTTCTATAAAAAAAAATCCTGCAAAAAGATATGATAATTAGTTTAAAACAATATGAAAGGTGCATGTTTCAATTAAATAATAGGAATTAACTAAGTTATTAATAACTACCTAGGATTTGCGGTATCTTCATGGGAACCAAGTTTTCATCCATCAAAAGGTTGATCGATATTGTTCTCATGTTTTTAACATGTGTTTCTTTAGGATAGAAGTGAGTAGACTTCTCTTCATGAGATTTTTCATCTACACCATCATGTGCACCATGATCGGGAATGTATGGTGGGGGTGTCTCATGTGCCCCGAGAGCTACAGTCTTCTGAGCCATAGACGGAGAAGAAAATAGCCTCAAAGGAATGTGTCTCCTTCCAAGGTGATGTGGGGTTTTTTCACCACTGATATCGGTATCTTCACCGTGAGCATGATGTTGCATCAATTCCAAATATTCTTGTAGAAAGAAACTATTTTTCGTTTAGATCATATAAATGTACCAAACACGACATTCATTAATTAATATATGTCATAAATAAACTATTTTAAGAATGACACTTACTGCATATTGATATATAGTATGCTATAAAAATATCATCCTTTCTATGATCTCCTATGTAGGCTTACAACTATCCAATTGAAGGAGTTATTTGTTTTCCTTTCACAAGCCCTTTCTAATTCTTTCCATTGGGGTGAGGGAATCAAATATTTCATCACATAGATGATCGTTCTCTGGTGTGCTCATCTAAATCAACAAATAAACAAGTTAATTGAATGATTGAAAACAAAAATTCATATGAAAATCAGTGCTTTACTTGCTGTGAGTTGGTTGGTGCCTTCCCACAATCACCCTGCCACATGTCAAATTTTGTCATGTGTCTGGGGTACAAGATACCATTTTTCAAGCTATAATATAGGTATGGATTTCAAGATAAAATACGAATGGCCACTCAAATATCTCATAAAGGGATATTTCATGCAATTTGGAAATCAACGAGTATACCTTCTAGATTTCGAACAAAAGGAAAGCTTGTGAACCTCAAATTTCAAAATGAATAGAAGCAATCATAATATTTTATCATTGAAAAAATTGTGATTGTTTGCAACATAGGAACTTCCTGTTGGACTTTCATCTACTAAACTTGTGTAAGTAGGTGTTGAAACATAATCATCATATGTTTAATCATCTATAACTAAAAACATTTTGATGATGCATCATTTGTGATTGAAGATCATTTTGTTGTTCATGCTCTTGCAAAAAATAGTGGAATCCAACATATTGATCTCTCTAAGGATAATATATCAATGTGCCAACCTAGGGTTGTTAACATAATATTGTATTTTTTTTAACAAGGAGGAAGATACATGAATGTGCACACTCAGTCCCACCCCTACATGCATGCACACCTGACATGAAACATTTGTGCAAATATTTAACCATCACTAATATGGTAATCATGTTATAATCAAGAGATATATGAAGTTCTAATTATTGTGATAGATGCAATAAGTTGCGATAAATTTTATGTATGTTGCAGCCTACCCACAAAAGTCTTACCACAATAGTAGTGTTCCAACATCTTCTCTGGAGTCTTGAGAAAACAAACATGCAATTTCTTCCAACAAAGATGCCAGAATTGCAAACTACCAATGCCAATGTATAGACCAAATGGGGGTGCACAAAATTGGTATACTATATGGTATGATTGTAGTGCATGTTTATGAATTTATTATCTTTCATTGTTGAAAATCTACAAAATCCTTTTGTTAGTGCCCCAACAACTTAGCTAGTGAATTTTCCCCAACAAAATTGAAGTGACCTCGTGTGGTTGTTTTAGCTAACCCAATTGTTAATAGTGGTTCCTATTTCCTACCTTATATTTAATTGGTCATTCCTGGATCTCATTGTGGCTATGGTGCATATTCTCTAGTCTGTAATGAGGGTTTATTCCTAGCCTTTTTGAATTAGATCTTAATCAATGTTCAGTGGCTCCTAGTTATGATTAGGATTGGCAGTATTTTAGGAAATTATTTTGGTTGGTATACCAATATAATTTTGTGTTTAGATCGGAAGA
>CBVK0101923205.1:0-10113 GCA_900067695.1 Picea abies
ATTCAACTTACCCCAAACATAGCTATGGAAGTTGAGAGAATATCTCAACAACTCCTACAAATCTTCAACCAACTCCAAACCAATCCCTAAATTAATCATTAATTCTAACAACGTAGAGATGAATCACCATACACATTTTATGGTTTTTGAAATGTGTGAACAATGACCAGACATGGATTCAAAATAACACTAACTTTGTGTTATCATGGATTCAAAATGTTAACTAATATCAAGTCAACAGTCGAACTAAAATGGAGTCTATTGATAGCGGATCGAGTTAATGGTGGGAAACCAAGTGAGATATCGATTGTTAGATAATTAAATCGTGACTGTGGATCATATCAACCTCGGCGTA
Organism: Picea abies; assembly: GCA_900067695.1. Classification (NCBI taxonomy): domain Eukaryota; kingdom Viridiplantae; phylum Streptophyta; class Pinopsida; order Pinales; family Pinaceae; genus Picea; species Picea abies. The sequence continues at coordinate 356 of CBVK0101923205.1, forward strand.
TCGTGAAATTGAATAGGCAATGGTATCTCGGTGACCTGACACCCGATCTCATGATCCCTGTGTACCGGCCTATCAGTCCCTCCGTGCATTGTTTATGTAATTACAAAGTAGAAACCCGATGGATCGATAACTCAAGCGATATGCAGTCACACTGTTATGTCACAAAGTTCCAACATATCGGATGACACCAGAGAGGGACACATGTTGGCATGTGGTAATTGCATGTGCATTTCTGCATTGAGATTATAAATGGGAGATAGCCCCCCGCAAACAAGCTCGTAGTCAAGGCACTTTGTCTTATGAAACGAATATGTGTTTTAAGCATTTGGATGATCGACGAGCCCTTTATCTTGACCGAGGATTATTTAGAGAAAAGATAATGTTTTTTGGCATCAGACTGTGATTAGACGACCAAGGCAGTGATTAGACAGTGAATAGACTGTCAAGGCAGTGATTACATAGATTTGATCAGCAATAAATATTAAGAAGAAGTGTTAATGTACTTCGTCGTTGTTTTTATAGTGGAGTGGGTTTAATGGTTAATTTCATCTTAAAAGATCACAGGTTCAAATTCTTCGCAGACTTTACCAGGTTTCATACACCAATTTGGTGAGCTGGCTTGGCCGTAACTTTAAAAATATATTATTATTATTATTAATAAGAGGTAAAAGTTGAAGGCCAATAATATTATAGAAAAAAACATTTTTATTTATTTATTTTAATTAAAATAAAAAACAATACTTTCCTATATTAAAAATTGGAAATGAAGAAAAAATTTGAAGTCAATGCTAAAACAAATAACCATTGAATGTTGTATCTAATACTTTTTATTATTTACTTAATTTTTTTTTAGTATTTGGATAGTTAAGCAAAATCTTTAAAAAAAAAATTTCATAAGAAATTTTTTTATTAATTAAATAAAACTATATTTTTTAACAAAATTTAAATTTCATAGTAAATTTTTTTACTAATTAAATAAAACTATAACTTTTAAGAAAAAAAATTACTTAACTTAATTTTTTTAATAAAAATAAGATAAATTTATCTACTAATTAATTATAATATAAAAAAAATAACAATTATTACTTAAAATCTTTATAAAATCATTATATTAGAAAACTTATATATATATATATATAACATCATACCTAATTTTCCAAATAATATACATATAAGTGGATAACTACTAAATCAATGTCAAACCTCTTTTATAAAATAACTATATATACACAAGGAAAGCATCTTTGAAATGCAAAAATATATCTTTAAAATATCTTCCGTACTTAGTACCACAGGCCTCACCTACTTTTCCAATATAAAAGATAACTAGAGCATCAATATCAAACTTGTTTTTAATAGAAACTAATCAACATCACCAAAGTAAAAAAAATCAATATTAACGAGAAAACTATGGCACCCAAATTTTAAATTTTAGGATAAGAATTTTCATGAATTATATTGCATTATAATTTTTCTCAAAAATCATTTTATATTATATTTGAAAGATTTTTTTTTATATATTTGTTTATTAATTTAATTTTTTACATACTAAACTACATTTAATATTTTAACTAGGATTTATAAGTATCCAAAAAATTCAATTTATGGAGGTGTAACATTTTATTATTATTATTTTTTTTAAATGTTTTTTTTAAATTACTCTAAGTTTATTTTTTATTTTATTATTTTTATTAATCACATAATGTATCATCACAACGTCTTAACATATCCCTCAGATTGAATTATAAACTAGAGCTTTAGCATATTTTTCATATTGGACACTAGATTAACACCTCAACATGCTGCTATCTCTTTATGCATTCAAAAATGCAATTTAAACAACATATCTTGGTGATTTCACCAAGATATATTTCTGCTATTTGAATGAAAATTTTCAATAAATCGAATGTTTAGACAATGCCTTAGTCTATAGCATTGTCTAGACAATCGATTTTTTTAGGATTTTTTTCGGCATATTTTCTCATAAATTTTGCACGAAATATGACCAAAAATTGTTGGAACTCTAAATTTGAGTGATTGAGTCTGTATAATTCGAGTGCATTTAGAGTATTTCATGGTGTTGAATCCATTTATGCATTTGAAAAAGAAATTTAAACAACAAAAAACAACTATTTCACAAAGATATATTTGGCTGGATTTTGGTGAAGAAATTCAAAAAGTCAAATGTTTAGACAAAGCCTTAGACTATAACGTGGTCTAAAAGTTCAACTTTTTGGTGTTTTTACACATATTTTCTTGGAACTCTAATTTGATTGATTGAGTATGTATAATTGGAGCGCCTCAAGGGTTTTTCATGGCTTTGAATCCATTTGGATTCCGGTGAAAAAAAAAAAAATGTTTAGACAATGCTTTAGAATATAGTGTAGTCTAAACGTTTGACTTTTTGGCATTTTTATGGACATATTTTCTGATCAATTTAAAAAATTCTTAGAACTCCATATTTGAGTTAAAATTCTTGGAACTCCATATTTGAGTTATAGAGTCTGTATGTAGTGTTGAATTTATTTATGCATTGGAAATGTCATTTAAACAACATAAAATGGCGATTTAACCAAGATATGTTTCCTCTGATTTCGGTGAAAATTTCCAAAAGTCGAATGTTTAGACAATGGCTTAATAGAATATAGCATAGTCTAAACATTCATTTTTTTGTCATTTTCACGAGCACATTTTTTTGATAAAGTCTATATAATTTGAGTGCCTAGAGGGTTTTTTATGGTGTTAAATTCATTTATGCATTGGAAAATGCAATTTGAACAACAATTTCATTCAGATTTGTTTCACCAGATTCCGATGAAAAAATTCAAAAATTTGAATGATCATTTTTTCTCAAATCGGACCAAAAGCATTTGAAAATACAATTTAAACCACAAAAAGTGGTGATTTTTACGGGCATATCTTTAACTTTGACTATTGAGTGTGTATACTTTGATTGCCCCAAGGGTTTTTCATGGTGCTCAATCTATTTATGTATTCGAAAGAGCAATTTAAAAAACAAAAAATGGTGCTTTTACCAGGATCTGTTTTGCAGGATTTCAGTGAAAATTTTCAAAAAGTCAAAATTTTCAAAAAGTCAACTTAAAGTCTTAGACTGTAGCTTAGTTTAAATGTTCTACTTTTTGGCATTATCACAGGTATATTTTCCAATCAATTTTACCCTGGCAAAAAATTATTCGAACTCCAGATTTGAGTGACAGAGTCTCTATAATTGGAGCTCACATGACTTTTTATGGTGCTGAATCAGTTTATGCATTAGAAAATGCAATTTAAAAAACTAGAAAATAACAATTTACCAAGGGTTTCACCATATTCCCTTTAAACACAAAACAAATTCAATATTTAGACAACCCCTTAAACTATAAAGCACCTTGTTACTCTCATTGCAATCAAAATCTAACCCACATTCACCTACAACGTCCTTCTGATTTGCAACGTCCTTCTTATTTGACCGCTCGTGACTTGGTAAATACTCTTTTTCCATGACTAAAAGCTCAATCCAAGTTAGTTACAAATGCTGGTAGTAATCGTTGAAGATGAATTTTAAGTCAAACATCAGCAGATCGTTTAGCAATTCATTGGTTAATGTGTCGAACCATTCATTATCATACTTCTATTTTTATTCATTTTACTAAAAGGAACTATTCTTCTCCTTCAATCACCTAACCTAGACAAAACTTGGTATCACTTAATAATTTTGAAATTGATGGGAGACGTTACATCGTCAGCAACAATGTTACATACGCGTACAGACACACCTCGTTATATATACCCACAACTTTACAACAGTGTTCTGCCTCCTCTTTGTAGTTTCCTCACTGCATAGTCCAATTATGGTAACCTAGTCTCAACCACATTACCTGTTTCCAGGTCCCTTGTTTTGATGGAATCCAGAGATGAAGAAGCTGCCAATGTCGAGCCGTCCCCCAAAATATGGAAAGACTGGACAGCATGATTTGTTTCAACACTTTCATTTCCATCGTTAACTTGCATCCGGGGTCTTTCGGCAGACTCGGGGGCTGGCCGGGCGAGTCCTGATGATTTCTTTGACGAGATGTAAAGCAGAGAGTGTCGACATGAAGGACAAGAGGCATTGGAAAGCAGCCATGTGTCTATGCAATCCGCGTGGAAACTGTGACAGCATTCTGGTAATACTCTCACCTTTTCTCCCTCCATGAATTCTGCCAAGCAAATGGGGCAATCAATGCCTGGGAAGGACGAGCCCATGTAGTACACCGTCACCGGCAATGCTTTTATATCTATTCGCCTGATGCCAATTTCAGCTCTTTGGACACCCACATCGACTGATGGTTCGGACACCACTAGCCACCGTCTGCAGAGCAGTCGACAGCGTAGCAGGGCACTCAGCCCCAACGCCAATAGAAGGGAGCAGAACAAGGCCGCAATGATGACGGATAAGCTTGAGTCGAATCTCGTGTTTACTACGTAGGGGACCTCCCTCGATCCCTCTAGACGCTCCACTGATAGGCCCATGGGAGCGGATGACTGCAGTATCTTCCTATCTTCCAACCATCTCCTGCCATGAACAGGGAAGGCAGACATAATCTGCATTTCGCAGGAAACTAGCTCCAATTCTATCTAACCTCGAAGTCGGTCAAGGCACAGTGGCCTCACAAACCATGCACTCTCCAGCGATTCAGTTGGGCACTAGGGCTGGAAGAATATGATAAAAACCAGAGGCAATGTTGCAGAACGATCAAAGCATAGAAAAACAAGAAGATACGGTTCTTGTAACCCAAGAGAGCGGGTGCTTCTTCTTAAGTATTATATGAACTGCAGGAGTAAAAGATATGCGGTAGATAAAGGAGTAGATGATATTCGATGGGGAAAGGCCGTGAGGTGGTGCCCAGATAAAACCCCACTCTTGAAAGACTCTTGTTCCTAACACGACAAGACCCGACGTTTCCAGGAAAGTCTTCAAGGTTTTGATATAAATGGATATTTTTAGTTACTTTCATGATGAGTGGGGGCAGGGTATTGGTCGCTTTAAAGCTAATGAAGAATATTAAGAACGGAGGACAGATGAACGCATGATAGTACAGGAGGGGTCAGGGCTGTCACCATCCCGTGATCGGTGGGTTTAGGGTGTGCTCTGGTTTATGGTAATAATGAAAGACAAATGTCGAGCAATAGCGTATGGAAAAATTAATAGCCGGGCAAAACCCTAAAAACTAGATAATAAAAGTGGTGAGGTAGTCTACACATAGAGACTCGACGGTCTAACAGTAAAGCCTGGATGATACCAAAAGGTTTTGGATAAACTTTCTATTTTTTGGGTTTTTTTGGTTGGAATCCGGTAATGTAAATTTGTATAAAATTAATAGTAATGTAAATTTGTATAAAATCAGTATTTTTTGTTATTTAAATTGTATTTTTGAATGCATGAATGGATTCAGCATGCTGAAAAATCTAAAAATTCTTGAGGTACTCAAATTATACAAACTTAACCACTCAAATCTGAAGTTCCAACTATTACTCACTGAATTTTGGGCAAAATAAAACTGAAAAAATAACAAAAAAAAACAACCAAAAGTTAGAACCTTTAAAGTAAACTTACCCAAAATAACAATAATATATTACACAACGAATTTAGGTTCCGTAAAGACCAGGTCTTCATTATACAAACTTAACCACTCAAATCTGAAGTTCCAACTATTACTCACTGAATTTTGGGCAAAATAAAACTGAAAAAATAACAAAAAAAAACAACCAAAAGTTAGAACCTTTAAAGTAAACTTACCCAAAATAACAATAATATATTACACAACGAATTTAGGTTCCGTAAAGACCAGGTCTTCATCCCTGTTAATTTCTTTGAATGCATAGAATAAGTACAGAAATTATCATGCTTTCAAGGTTTTTGCAATATCTCAGCAGTGCTTCCTTTCATTTCACTGATATGATCGATGGATCTGATATAGTTGTTCAACTTGCTTTATTTATTTAAAAGGTTATTCATTCAATCACTTTAGATTGGGTCATTGAAGTGATGGATCAGTGATTTCGTATATAGGAGATGATAATTGTGGCTGGGAAGGATCTTTTTGGATTATATAAAAATTTTGTTATAGGTGCATTATTATTATTTTTGACTTTATGTGAAGACTTCAAGTTGCATTTCCAATTACAATTCATATGTAATTGAAAATCTCCCAACTTGTCCATTTTTAAATCATAAGAAATTTTCTAAGTTGATATTTGTGTATACATCTTTCATCAAATGCCTTATCTGTGAAGTACAGACATGTCATGTCTTCTCATCAACCATTTTGGAAAATTATGAAGTGCTAGGTAGCCCGAGAATAAAGTAAGAGTGTTTCTGCTGCTGCTTTTTTCATTATTGATGGGAGGTGATGTTTTCTTCATTATTGATGGGAGGTGATGTGGGTCGTATATGTAGGCATAAAACAAACTGCCCGCCTTTTTCTTCGTACAAAGACGATTGGGCGGCGGATAAGAAGCATCCATACGATGGAACTCTTTAGCTATCATGAACAAAATACTGTAGTCTATATTTATTTTTTGGTTTTGGGTATATTTTCATTAATTTCGTCATGGTGAAATTAAGTTAGAAACTTCTTGGTTTTTGGTATATTTTAGATTAATTTCGTCATGCAGAAGTTAGAAATTGTTGCAACTGTAGATTTACTTGGTTGATGTAAGCGTTCTAACGTTTAAATGTCCAACATCTAGCGGCTTGTCAGGTTGCAGGGAGCCACAACATCTAGCGGCTTGTCAGGTTGCAGGGAGCCATAAAAGTGGCAAGCATGTGAATAATCTATATTACGCGTTAATCAAGTGCCTTAATGATACGATACTAGAATGAGGTAAATTGCATATTTTTAATTAAAAGATTGATTATTTGGAAGTTTTCAATAGGTATATTTCTAGGATTAAAAATATATTACGCGCTAATCAAGTGTCTTAATGATACGATATTAGAATAAGGTAAATTGCATATTTTTAATTAAAAGATTGATTATTTAGAAGTTTTCAATAGGTATATTTATAGGCTTAAAAATATCTAATTATGGCAGTATCACCAATGCCTAGCCAACTGCTTGAAGATTAGCTACAGTCATGTTAAACATGATTAATTATGTTGGTGCTTTTGTTTGACTGACCTAGAAAATTGAGTATATGTATTTTCAATATTTCAGAAAAGTCCATAGACAATCTAGATCCTTACTAAGTCATAAGTTTCCAATATAACTGACTTGCTTGTTGTTAGATATATTTTTGGATTTATAGTAATAGCGAACAGATTTGAACCTGGACTATACCCAAATAATCCTAATCCTGAAATATTACCAATTTGTCAACCTTGAAAAAATATCAAAATATAACCAAAAAAAAAACCTGAACAGCTAAATATTATCTACCACTCTACACGCGCATGCCATTCTCTGTAAATACCAACGTCCGGATAAATTGATATTGAATTCGTTATCCAAGCATATATCATTCAAAGATAAGGTTGCCCACCAGTGACTTTGTCTTTTTCTACAACTCCTTCAGGTGGATAAGATTGGAAAACCACGAGGAACTGTAGGAGGTATTGAACATGTACAGACTAGATTATAAAAAATCTTTGTTTATTCTCCCACTAAGGAATAGTGGAGAAACGGGATGAACTTGGCCGGCCTACCTACCTGATTTACGGGTCCCAACGATATTACGTAAATTCTTTGTATATTCTCCCTGGGAAGAGAGTTGGAGAATGATAGCTGTTTGTCATTCTATATGTTAAATAGTTTTTTAAATATTTAAATGTTCAACCTTGAAGATAAGAAGAGAGAAAACCTAAGAGTGGTTTGCAGTCGCCAATTACATTGATAGCATTGAAAGCACTCGCATTATTTTAAGAAAATATCTAATTTTCTCAATATTCATTGCTACCCAAGATTCCAAGATGTCTTGTAATATCTCCGAGTGGCAGATATCTCAACAATTCAATGATATAGCGTGGTTTGAAAATATATTGTTATTTCACAAAGTCTTCCATAGCATATCATTGGTCACCTTTACATATCCATCCACGGTTGTAATTTATTGGTTTACAGAAATGGAAGTGGAGTTCCACATATTTTGAAAATCATGAAACTACAACTCATTGTTAGAATGAAAATGGATGAAAATCTCGTATAGATGCATTAACTGGATTATACAAATTATGTTATATTTCTGTTCATTCATTTTCCCTTAATTGTTAATGACTTAGAATTAAAGAAATATAGAAAATAAATGACTAGTACATGCAATGCAGGAATGGAGTACGCATACTATGTTGGTTTTTAAGGGAAGAAAATGTTTTTTGAAACAGGTTTTGGTTATGAATAATGAAAACATCGGTGGTAAGTATATGTCTATATAAATATATAGAATTGTTGAATATCCTTATTTACATTTAAGGAAGGTTTTCTATGATTTATCAATTATATGAAAAAAAAAAAAATTAAATACATTTAGATTTATAATTCTAATGGAGTTACTTGGGTCTAGTTTGGGTGGTTGGGAGAAATAATTGTTAACCTCCCCACCTAGGTTCAATGGTCTTACGTGACATGTGGATAAATTCATGAAGGTGGGTAACACTTTTGTGAGAATTGGGTCTCCAAAATTTCAAAAGACCTTTTTTCGACCGAACTAATATTTTTTTCAGCTGAAAGTTCTATATTTTCGGCCGAATCTTTGAACGTCAAATCGAACAGTATCATGACGACGCCCTCGATTTTCATATACAATTTTAGTCGGATAGATTTTTTGCATCCGGTAACATCTTTTCGGCCGAAAGATATTCCGAACAAAAGAAGTTGTCAGACGGATGAAATTTTTGACCGAAAGAACCTTTCGGCCGAAAGAGGTTTATATATTACCTGCACATCGCGATTGTTAGGTTTTTCCAAGTTGTTGGTTAGTTGATAGTGTTGTTGATAGTGCTATTCGACTATGTTGCACATCGTAGCTGCGGGCGGACGGTCGGTGGATGTTGGAGTTGTGGGCGGGCAGGTGTTGGAGCTGTGGGCGTCTGGTCTAGGTAAATTTTGACCCAATAAGTTAACAATATTGTCTAAATTAGTGGTCGATAATGTTTAGTGGTTGACAAAATAATTTAACAGTGTTGTCGACAATGTTTAGTGGTAAATTTTTAGTTTTGTCTAAAGCAATAGCCTCTCTCTGTCATCTTTCAATGTAAAATGTGAAGTTTCACACCTCATCGAGATCCTATTTACTTAATCCATGGAGAATTTTCTAGGGAGGGGCCTACATATCCAATTCTCACGGGGCAGGTAGCATTACCACTCATACTACTCTTTTCTACCATGAATAGATCAATCCCCAAATAAGGAAGTGATTTATGGATCACTTTAGGCCCCTATCCCTTTAGCCTCTCTCTGTCAGTAAGTCCCCAACTATCACTCTGCGCGTAAATTCAGTTAACCGAAAGGGCCCTTCACTTCGCTCAATAAAGAAAGTGGGAGCATGAGCATAGGTAGCACCCCTTCCTATTCCATAGTCCATAACATCTGACCGAGTGAAAGTAACTGAAACTAGTGCAGCCAAACCAAGTGCATTAAATCCAATAGAAGGTCGTGTTGTTATTCACTCTATGCCGAGTAAGTCCTCAACTATCATTATGTGCCCAGTAAGTCCCTAACTATCACTCTGCGCCCTCTGTCTAATTCTCTTGGAAAGACACAACAAATCCAAAAAATCCA
>CBVK0101923230.1:0-11461 GCA_900067695.1 Picea abies
TATAAAACATAATTACAATTCCTTTCAAAACATGGTTTACAATGGGGCTCAGCCTTGGGGACACTACAATGAGAGTCTTTAAGAAAAGTAGCAAACCCTTCCCATGATAACCTACCATTACATTGTATACATAGATATATCCATACCTCATACAATCAATATTTTTTGTGATGTATAAATGTAGTGCATCCCACTCTCAACCAACTGTATGAAAAAAGAATAAAAATTACTCATTAGAATCAAGATTAATAATTGATCATGGAAGTTAAATAAAACTTAAATAAGTACAATATAGAAATAAATCAATATTAATGCAAAGTATTATATATCTCTACCATCTAATTACCTTTAACTTTCCTCATTCTACCTTTCCCGATCAAGATCTCCCCTTCAAATTTGTTAATGTAATTGACATCCCAAATCTTAGGCACCTTCATGATTTTTGTTGCTAATTTAGGAACATACTAACTAATATACACCAAATATTGATATACCATATATCCCTCCACCATAGAGCCTTTAGGATGTGCTCTTTGTCTAACGAAATCCTTCAATGAATTCAAGTGACTCTCCACCATCCACATTGACCTTGCGTGTACAGGTCCACACATTTCAATTTTCTCAAATTGGTGTATGAGGTAGTGTTCTTGTTCATTGAAAAATGTTGTAGGTAGATACTTTTGCATTTCACTCACTAGCCGGAGGAATTTCTCTCCTCCAATATTTAATATCTTCTTTATGGATTTATTTAGATGACAACCACCTACACATGATATAGCAAATCAAATCATAGGTTTCAACAACAATGTATATACATTGAAAGTAAAACAGATGTTGACAAGTTGAGCAACAAAGATTTTTCATATAAATCATTAATATTTACCTCGTGTATTTTCCAAGATCATATATAACTTTTTTTACATTGTTGTCAAAGATTTCAGGGAGAGATAGAGGTAGAACATACTGCAAAAACAAAGGTATCATTAATTTTTTTGAAAAGAAAACCAAATTATAATACTAAAAATTTGTATATTTACCAATATAGAAATATACCAAAATAATTACCTTCATGAAGGTATGTCAAACATGAGTTTTCACCCCACAAAATTCACCTTTCTTCGTTAAGATATTCTTTATGTTTGAAGCAAATCCCGTGGGAAATTTAATTTTCCAAATGACCTCCTTTACAACATATCTTTCATGATCTGTAAATAACCATGGAAGGCTATTTCGATGTCCATTGATATTTGAATAAATCACATTTTGCAGTGCATGATTGGATTCTTGAATGTCAATACAAATTTTGACAATTTTTTCTTTGTCACTCCTTCCATCTACGATTATCCACAACATTTGTGTTACATTATTCCTGATAGGCATTGTATCAAACAAATGAGCTATTTGTAGGTGCTCATAGTATGGAAACCTATTGAATTATATAGAGTAGCTTTTCATTCCTCGTGGAACCCCATTAATTCCTTGACAAAATTTATGAAAAATAATTAATGAGATTACAAAAACAATTGTTAGATACAATAAATATAATTCAATACAAATTAAAATTGTAAAACATTAATATATATGACACATAGACTAAATGCTTACCTTGATGATTTCTATTATATTCCAACTTCCATAGGTGAGGTGTCATTCTTCGTGGCTTTATTCCAGTCTCTTCTTCCAAATTGAAAAGATGTTCTTATGTAGTTTGATACCTATGGTTCTTAGGGAGGAAGTGCCTATACTCATCAAATACCTCCTTTCCTAGACTTATTGAATGATGTGATTCATCCTATGACCACAAATTGGACATGCAAATTCACCCTTTGTTTGAAGAACTGCAAGATATGGATTAATGTCAATATTATTTATATAACAAGGAATTAGTATTTAAGAAGCATGCATCATATTTTCATAAAATTATATACTATTAAAGTGGAGTAGTATGTTACATTCTACAAAAATGTGTTAGCCCTGGGGCATCATGAATTGTCCATGTAAGTATTCCATGGAATTGAAATTTATTTTTCCCTATTAGTCTAGAGATGTCGTACATAGTGATTCCATTCCATAACTTTAGTAGCTCATCCATAAGAGGCTTAATATATACATTCATATCTTTCACTTGGTACTTACCTAATTGGGTGAAAGTACACATTATGAGTTTTTCCACACTACATGGTTTTAGAGACACTTCCCATGGTCCAAGGATAAAAACCAACATCTTAGGGACTAAAATATGATTTTATGGTTCACGGACCATGCATAGGTCCCAAAACCACCACAAACGCCCTCCAAATGGAATTTTTATCCCATATGTATAATGTGGATGCCATTACAAGGTTTTTCATGCTAGGGATTAGTATTAGGGCCCTAACGATGGTCCAAGGACAACCACTAGTGTCTTATAGACAACCGCGTAATATTTTCTTAATATATGAATATAATATAATGATTAAAGTATTGAACTATGCCAAGATGGAGGGTTTTACAACTAGAAATTGAAGTGTTAATCCCTTAATTTAGATTCTATGTATTGTCCAAGGAGAAGGCAAATATTCTCACAAATAGGTCATTCATAATTCAAAGTGGCTTAGATGCTAACAACATTTTCATCACATGGAATGATAGCATGAAATATATACATAGGACACAAGACCATGATCCCTAAAAATATCTTTTAGGCCCTAGTGGTTGTCCTTGGACCATGGTTAAGGCCTTGATATGAATCCCTAGTGTGTCAAACCTCTTAATGGCATCCATATTATACTTGTGAGGTAAATATTTCATTTGCAAGGCTTGTGTGGTGGTTTCAAATGGCCTATGCATGGTCCATGAATCATAAAAGAATATTTTAGTAGCTAATCCATTAGTTTTTATCCTTGGACCATGGGTTGTGTCTCAAAAACCATCTAGTATGGAAAGCCCTGTAATGTTTCCCATATGACCATGGTCAAGGCCTTAAGACCCATCCCTAGTGAAAAAATCTCCTAATGTGTATGTATCCCACTTGGTGGCTAGATCCACTATAAATGGTGTGTGTACTAATCCAATACCTTGTTTTGTCTCATCAACCCTGGAAGATTCATTTAGGTCATATGGCCCTTTTTTCCTCACTTTATAATGGTCATGATCCTAGGATCCATCCTATTACAAAAAAACTTCTATAGGCACCCATATGCCTTATAGGTCAATGATCCCTTTTAGAGGACATATGTGGTGCTTTGAGGCCATGTTAATGGACCATATCCTTAAAATATTTATATAAGACCAGAGGCTTTTTGTTTTCTCCCCTTATCATGGTCAAGACCCTAAGACCCATCCTTGGTGCATAAAACATCCTAATGGAACCCATATCCCAATTGGAGGCCAAATATCCCCTCTAAAGGACCTTTGAAGTGGTTGAATGCTTGGTGATGGCTCATGAGCCTTAAAATATTCATTTAGGTCCTAAGACCCTTTATTTTCTCCCAAGACCATGGTTAAGGTCTCAATACCCATCCATTGTGTCTAAACTTTTCTAATATTGACCATATCTCATTTTGAGGTTAAAGATTCTATCTAGAGGGTTCATGTGGTGGTTCAAGGTGTCACTAATGAATCGTAATCCCTAGAATATTAATTTATATCCTACGGACCTTGTTTTCATTTTTCAACCATGGTCAACGCCCTAAGACATATTCCTAGTACACAAAATATCTAATGATTCCCATGTCCCACCAAGAGGCCAACGATCCGGATCTATGTGGTGTTTCAAGGGATAGTTATGGGACTAGGGCTATATAAGCTTCATTTTGGGCCAAATATCCAAGTGCCATATCTTGTGTGCAAAATCTCTTAATGGTACCCATATCCCATGTTGAAACTTCCCATTTTAGACTTTTCAAGATTTAATGCAAAACATAATTTTCACCTCTTTGACTAGAGGTTTCTAGATCTTAACCCTATGATTTTAAGCCTTGGGGTTGTTATAAAATAAATTATAAAGTATAAGTAGAAAGAGTATAGTTTTTCACTTTCTAATAGCCCAATCTTCTAGGCAATCCAAGGAGAAAATATACCAAACAACTTGGATAAGTTTCAGACCTTGACGATAACTTATCCCACATAAACTATATCTAAAAATTCACTAGCAGTAAAACCACATGTATAGCAACAGAAAAACAATGCTTAGATTCATTAATGATTATGTCAAATCACTCTACAAACTGTCCTTTTATTTATGTCAATTTAGAAAGACATATATAGTTGTAAATAACAATAGATGAAGAACATATATGGATTAAAATCAAATCTATAATTTGCACAAGTTTTGGATAGCTGAAAACTTCATTAATATGTTCAAGGTGAAGTAAAAATACATACCATAGCCTACTCTCAAGGCTCGTACAAGTCCACTAGCTCTCCAAAAACCTAACCATTGAAAACAAGAAAACCCTAGCTCAGCCAAGGTGTTACAACATGCAAGAATCACTCCAACAAGTACTCCAAGGCAGTATGTCCTCTTCTCTTCTTCTTCTCCACCTAAGATACCATAGGTTTTTATCACAAAACCCTAATTTCAAACCTCCAAGGTATAAACCCTAACCCTGTACCTCCAAAATGTTCCAAGATACTCCAATAGGACCAAGAAACCCTAGAAACTTCAAGAGAGAGAGATCAAATACAAGTGAAGATCAAGAGAGGAGAGACAGAGAAAAGACTAGAACATACTCCTCTCCAAGATCACATATCAATAGAAGAGTGAATATGAATATGATTACAAACATATGAATAATGACTCTCTCCTTCCTCTATTTACATGATAGGTAAGGGAGGCTAAGAATACAATGTGGGCCCAAACGCTTACAAGCATTGACCTATAATGAGCACGTGTAGTTGTAGGACAACACAAGTGAATCTCTCCAATCCAAAGTACATGTGTCATGATCCAAGGTGATTCTATACACAATAAGGGCTCCAAGATGATGTAGGTACAGAAGGAATTTCCACATATATCCATCACAAGCTCCATGGACTCCATTGATCCTCTTAAGAAATATACTACACTAGGTCAACTACCCCCTATAAGAACATTTTCATACCCTAGGCATCCTAAATCCAAATCCAAGCCTTTGAACATGAATCAAAGCTATACCATGCTATATAGCACCTAATTCCCTCATCCAAGATGCACAACATTCCTCCTCCCAAGTAGGTCATTTTCCAAGAAAGTGAACTCTCCATGTGGCTATCGTGAAGGTAATCCACCAAATTTTCAAGAGAACTCCAAAGCCTAAGGGAAGAATACCAATACAACACACAAATAAGGTCAAGAAAGTATTTTGTAAGCTATCTCCACCTTGAAAATCCATCATGAACCATCTCCCATGTGTTAATAAATCTTGGACCATCCAGGGGATGAACATACACCATGTACACCAAATCTCATGAAACACCCCAAACATGGTGTAAACACTTTTGGAGTAACCTGAAAAAATAAAACTCCCTCTTTGCAAGGAATTTTTTTACATTGACACATGTTGACTCCCTTTGCAACTCCACTAAACCTACTACCTGCAAATTTTTACTGGCTACATTCCTAAAATCAACCATTGTCTCTTGTAAAGAACCTATTGCACATGTTATCATAGCATCTTGATCAAAATAAGAATGACCACTTATGAATATCAAGGATTATGACCCTGGAAAAAAAGCAACCTGCCAGACTCCAACATCCTCCAAGTCAACTAACATCCTCAAATTCAACCAACACCCTCCTATCTATACTTGGTCATCCACCATTTCTATGCTTTGAATCACTATTAGGAGGTGTTTTCAGCATCTTGATCAAAATAAGAATGACCACTTATGAATATCAAGGATTATGACCCTGGAAAAAAAGCAACCTGCCAGACTCCAACATCCTCCAAGTCAACTAACATCCTCAAATTCAACCAACACCCTCCTATCTATACTTGGTCATCCACCATTTCTATGCTTTGAATCACTATTAGGAGGTGTTTTCAAATCATAACTAGGAGAAAGATTAATAATTACCTTAGTTTCTCAAGATGTGTAGGGGGTCATGATCACTATTCCATATTGTCTCCACTACCTTCAGATCATACCATGTCTATTGTGTGTCCCTCTTCTTGTTCAAACAACCAAAACATATTATCAAGTGCCTCTTCCTCTTGTGGCTCAGCAAGTGTTCCCTTATGTATAAGTTTATATGCACTCTCCTCGAATGTGGCTTCCCATTATATCATCCCCAATATGTCTAATGAAATATGTTTGCATGTTTTCTTCACTTTTCCCATTGGATCCTCTAACTCTCTAGACATCTCTCCCCTATCTAGTCCGCTCTCTGGAATCTCTTCAACTACCAATCCCCATTCTTTGAACCACCAATTGTCTTTCTCTCCTCGTTTCCATAACCCCTCCAACTCTTTCAAATGTACTTTTATACTTCCTTCTCTACAATGATCCTTTTCACTACTTCTTCCATCCATTGAACCTCCCAATTTTTTTCCAGCCACCACTTCTTGATTATTGCATCCTACTTCAAAACTCACTCCACCCTCTCTAGAGCCTATGCTTCCTCCATGGTACCTTCTTCCCTTAGTTATTCTTTCTCACCAATTCCATCGCAGGTCGCCCCTACGTGCAAGTGCTTACACTACCATGATCAACTAGTTAAATGGCATGTAGTCTTCTTCCACCAAGAACATCTTTGCCTGGGTTGTGATTTTCTTCACCAATCTTCCATGAACTCCTTTATTAAATTGTTCCTCTACTCTTTACAGAGACTAGTTTGATTCCACATCGAACTCAATAATATATCATTTTTTGTCTTTTAACCCAAAATTCAACATCTCTTGCAACTTTGTGATCAAATCTTTGCAACGCAACCAGATTCTAGACAATTTTCTAAATCTCTCTCCTCCTCTTCCAAGCATGTCATAGATGCTCGCCCAATCTATTCAACCATTCAAACAATAACACTAAAAACTCTACCCAAAATATCTCATAGGTTTTGCGGTTTTTATGCATCCAATAGGACTAGTAGCTTGTAATACACTACTTATTGAAGAGATTGATCTGCCTGAACCACCAATATTCCACTTAACTCTAGGTCAACTTTTCAATTATACTATTAGAATACAATACACATTATGAAGAGGTCCCAACAATAGAACATTTGTTAGCTCAATTTTATACTAGGGCACACATCAATGTCCAACAAAGAGGGCATGTTGTAGTCTAGGCACCAACATTTTCAATCCCCATGAAGGGAAAAGTCTCACCTGAAACATAGTGTTGAGACTTAAGTTTATATACAGATCATACATTGTGATTGCCGCAACTAGCACCTATCTTGATCCCATACTTCCACTTTAACTATTGTGTGTGTATTTAACATCAAACCACAATCATTTTGTATCTAATTAGTGATCAATCATTATCATATCAAGGATCATCATTCTAGCCTACAGAGGCAATAACTATGTGTTCATACTATTGTTATGCAACATTATAGATAATGAATAGGAGTAAAAGGCATCATCATTGTACAATGTAAAGACAACAAAATTTTAAAAAGAGGGTCTCATTTCATTTATTTCCAAAGTAACCCAATACATCATTGCACAATGGTTCTCTGAACTTGAGACTACAAAAGTAACATAGCTCAAAACACAGATGATAACCTACACACATGAATAATATAGAGTACCAATAGGGAATCAACCCTTTGACATGTTGAGGCCTTTACATTTATAATGATGTGTTCGAAGAGGAAAGGTACATTAAAAAACTAGGAGGGTTGTTAGCCTAATTTCAATTTCTTAATTGTGAACTAGTTGATGTTTGCTTCTACTTCTACCAAGTGCCTTCATCCTTTCACGACTCAGCTCCTTGATCACCTAGAATCCCACTTGTTATTCTAGTTCTTGTCTCCCTCTATGGTTGATATTCCTTATTTCCACTAATGGTCTTCAATCAACGTGGTACAACCCGTATCTTTTTGTCTTCTTAGACCATGCCATTATGTCCTTCCCTATAACTTCAACATGTCCTCTCTCAATATCAAAATGGGGGGCCCAACAATTCCTAGGATAACACATTTTTTTGGTATGTAAAGTGCACTTTAATACTATGTCCTTTATTATTTCATGTACTGAGTTATTTTGGTACACGAATAACATTACTCTATAAAGTGTAGGCCTTCAAACAAATGTAAATAGGTATCTCCAATGTTTGTTTCTAGAACAACATCTTAATGTTGAAGAAGTTTGGGAAGTGATGTGTATGACGAGGACATTAATTTCATTCTTAGAAACTATAGGTATAGAACTACTAGAAGAAGAATAAAACAAAAAACAAAAACAACCATGACACACGTAAACAAACAAACAAAACTTTTTAATGGGTAAGAAGACTAGGATAAAATAAATAGAAATGACACCTCGAGTATGGAAAAGGTCTTATGATAAGAATAGAGGTAATACATTTATCTATAATTACATCCATATTTGTAGTTTTTTATGATTTTATTTGTATATAATTCTAGTTATTGTAACTAACAAATGCATTTCCATTTATGTTGTTGAAAGATCAATGCAATGGGCTTCTGTAAAGAATGAAACAATACTCCATCCAATCCAGACAATTGCCCTACTACAAGCACCTACAAGTATCTCATTTGCTTGAAACAATTGTAGCACCCTTTCTATGTCAATCAACAAAATAATTAAAAACATTGATAATTATTTCTAACAAACAACCAACCACTTGATTTTAGTTTATACAATCAATGCAAGACTAATCAAGATACCAAAAATGATTATGTAGAATTTCATGTCAAATAACATCATCACTCATCGATCACAACCCATAATACGAATCCACATTAATGACAAGGAGCTCATCTCAACTCTATACCTTGTTATCATTTCATTAAATGAGCATTAAACTTTTTTTCATTAATCATTGCCAAATCCATTATGAAAGGACTAGTTATAAGTCTAACCTATAAGACATATTCATAGAGGAAGGACTTCACTCAAGTTCATCTCTCATAAGCCAATTGCATTGTAATTTGTTTCCCAATTCATTCACATATGTCCAATTCAACAACCAATAAGGAAGAGCAAAAGAACTAACTCGAGCCGTTATCTAAATGATGATGCCACAAGAGACATTATCTCTCATTTATGAAACTCCTTATAATAGAGATTAGGAAATGACAAAATACAAGAATTACACCCTTCATGTCAATTATCAAGTAATTGATATCAATATTTCTCACTCTTTTTTTCTTCTTCAAGTGTCCAGATACATAAAAGCTCATAACACTCATGTCCCATAAATTATCATCCACAACAAGAATCCAAAACTCTTCCTTTTCAACAATTATGTAGTACACATGTTTAGGATCTTTGCATCATCATTTAAAATATAGAAACCATTCTCATTAGCATCATCATTTAAAATATAAAAACCATTCTAATTAGCATACACACAACAACCACATAAACACCAATTGCATATTCTCTCATGTAAGAGAATTAAGTACACTCAATTTCATTATCAATATGAGATATATGTCACTATCTGTTTTGGTATAAAAGTACTTTTTAATTATTATCCACATCATGACAAGAGTGTATTCCAATTATTGATGCCAACAAAGTGTTAATGAGCTACCATTTGATAAGAAACAAGCCAAAGACATATCATTGTACAACTTTTTCGACTTGTTTGCAAATGACAAGGTGGGGAACTATCTAAGTTCGTCAAAAGACAATTATGCCTCTTCTGAGATTGTTCATAATACATATATTCATCTATAACATGAATATATCAATGGATTTCATTTGGTAAATAGTATTTTTAATTGTTGTACCAAATAATGAAAAGTGATTTGACTATCAATAAATTCTATGCAAAGACAATGCCTAAGCAAATTAATTTTAAAATCAACAATTTCTATGCAAAGACAATGTCTAATATGGGCTATGATTTTCCCAAGCAAATCGATTACATTATAATTAACTGCAACTCAAATAAAGTGCCACACTTGGGCTACAATTTTCCACTAGAGATCAATTTGACAATTGAAGTATATATCAAAAGCTACGCCCAAAAAGGGGTTGTGATTTCACCTATGGAAAACGAATTAGCAGAGATGCAAAACTTGTGATTTAAATATACAATAATGTCAACAAATAAATGGGTTTATTTACATTAATTCAACCCATTATTTTGGCATCCAAGCTATCTAAAAAAATTCTCAAAAGGAATTAATCAAACAATCACATATAAACCATCATTGTAGTTAGACACCAGTAATTCAAATAACTACCAAGCACACTAAACATAGATTCACATACATGAACAATCCCATACTTGGTAGAAATTGAGATACTTGAGTGTTGCTTGTGGGTTTCCACCCAAACACATAGCAAATTCATCATTTATGAAGGAGGAGGAATAATCTACATGGTTGTTCTCTCTTTGTTTACACTCTTTATGGCTACTAAGCTAGGGCATTTCTCAAGCCCACTGCAGAAGCACATAGATATCAGGAGAATATAAACCCAAAATGGTTTCTACATAAAGCTACAACTCTCAAATGAGTTTAAGATTCACAATAGATTATCCATAATAGAATGAGTTTAAGGGTTACTGAAGAGATTAGGGTTTCTCATAAGCTATTGGGATCTCTAAATGCTACATCCATTGCACGAATTCCCAACTGTGACAAGCCAAGTTATATTAGTCAGACTAAAAGAGTTTTTTTTAGAGGTTAAATCCCAAGAACAATTTGGTTTCCTAGCTAGTGGGAAAATTCGTGATACTATTTGGGCTACTCAAGAAGGCCTTCATACAATCAGATCAATAAATATGCCTATGATGGTTATCAAACTTGGTCTCTCTAAAGATTATGAAATCACAAATTGGCTATATTTAAGGATGATATTGATCCATGTGGGCCTTAGTTATCTTATGGTAAAGTGGATTATAGGATGTGTCACATATGCTTCACATGTTGTACTTATCAATGGAGAAACATTAGCTTTCGTTAAGCCCTCAAGGGGCTTGAGGTAGGGTTCTCCTCTTTCACCCATTCTTTTTTTATCGGTTGCAAAAGGACTTAGTTGAGAAATTATGGAGGATAAAAGAACTAGTTGCTTAAAAGGGGTCAAGATTGGTAATTCTATGTTATTAACTCATTTTTTATTCTTTGATGATATATTTTTTTTCTCTAATGATTCAGAAAGGGAAGCAAGGAAAATTTAGGAGCTACTTAGTATCTATTGTGTGGCTATAGTGATCTGGATTATTTTCGGCACGAAATGAGAGTGGAGATATAATAAAGAAATGTACAGAGATGTCTCATATATCCAATAATATAACAAAAAACTATCAGAGATGCAACCATAAACACAGAGATATAGTAATACACAATTTCTAT